>PVHP010011428.1:0-45217 GCA_004024765.1 Zapus hudsonius | reverse complement strand
TGATATTTATTTATGACACAGTTAATGTCAATTGTAGGCTTTAGGACAGGAACTTATGTTACTAGGTTAAAACATTAAAATCTACATGTTTTATTATTTTGATTGTCCAAAATTTCTAAATTTTCTTATTTATTGATTAAGGTCTTCATTACCCCACACTGAACACCAATAACCACACTGAAGAGAGTCCTCAGGGAAAGTAGGACTGGGAGAGAGAGGATATAAGACTATCACCTTTGTAAAAAATAAGGATAATAAACCAAAAATTGCATGTTACTAATTATTGGGTATTATATACAATTAAAAAATTGTGGCTTTGTTAGAGAAGTGGCCCTAGCCACAGCTCCAGGGTTTGACAGGGAAGAGCTGCACACCTGGATCCCTGAGATACAAATGGAGAAGTGAAACACCACTCATACCAGCTTCACAAAGACAAAACACCCTTAAGAAAGGTGGGTGAGGAGTGGTGTGCTCAGGTTCTGGGACATTAGGGGCATCAGTGTGTTTGCGGATGGGGTGCTCCAGGAAGGTGAGGTGCAGGGTGAGTTTGAGCCTAATGCTGTCAGTGAGTTTGGGGCCTGTGTACCCCAAGTTGGTGAAGGTCAAGGTGAGTTTCAGTCATGTGTGCTCCAGGCTGGTGAAGAGCTTGGGGTGTTTGGGACCAGAGCTCTATGGGGCCAGCATGAGTAGCATCTGCATACTCCACTTTGTTGAGGATACCTGTGTGCTGGGTTTGGAGGCTGAGCACTCAGTGTACCAGTGTACTTGGGCCTGGTTGCTCCAGACCTGTGAAGAGCAGAGTGTGTATGGGGACAGGGTGCTCCAGGCATAAGAGGTGCTTGGTGAGTTTGAGCCTAGGGCTGTCACTGTGTTTGGGGCCTGTGCACCCCAAATTGCTGAGGGGCAAGGTGGTTGAGGTTGGTGTGTCCCAGGTTGGTGAGAAGCTTGGCATGTTTGGGACTGGAGCCTGTGCACTTCAGCATGTTGAGGCTACTTGCAAGGGTGGTCTGAGCACTTAAGGCACCAGTGTACTTGGGCCTGTTCCTTCCAGACCAGCAAAATGTCTGGCATGTCTAGCATCAGTGCTGTGGGAATACCAATGTATATGAGGCCTGGGAAGTCTGCACTGGAGCAGAACCCAGAGTGTTTAGGCCTAGATACCCTAAAGAGACCAAACATCAGGATCATGGGGATACCAGTGCAGGAGGAAATCCAGGCCAAAGGCATAGAGAACATATTCAATAAAACTATTGAAGAAAATTTTCCCATTTTTGCCAGAGAAAGGCCAGTCTGGATATAAGAAGCCCACAGAACTCCAAACATACAGGACCAAGGAAAGAACTCTCCAAGACGTGTCTTAGTTAAAATGATAAACATAGAAAGCAAAGAGAGAGTGCTAAATGCAGCAAGAGAGAACAACTCATCACATATAAAGGCAACCCCATCAGATTTGCCTCAGACTTCTCTTTGGAAATCACAAAGGCCAGAAGGGCCTGGAACAATGCTAAAAAATTATGGCTTTCAACCCAAACTACTGTAGTTGGCAAATGTATTCCTTATAATAGATGGAGAAAGGAGTGTTCCATGATAAAAGCAAGTTCTATGATTACATGAACACAAATCCGAACTTATAGAGGATACTCTAGGAGACATTCCATGCAGAAGAGATGAACAACCAACCTCAAGAGCCCAATAGAGGATGAACACTATAACCAAAATTAGTGTTCTCATAATAACATATGTGGCATCAACCCCAAGAAACATTCGACAATAGCAGGGCTTAAAGCAAACCTCACAGTTATAACTTTGAATATTAATGGATTTAACTCCCACCCCCCAAGAGACACAGGTTAATAGTGTGGATCAGAAAAATGGATCCTTCCATCCGCTGCCTTCAAGAAATGCACCTCACCTCTAAAGGCAGAAATCTCCTCAGGGTGAAAGGAAGTGATCTTTTAAGCAAACAGAAATAAAAAAAAAAAAACAAGCTGGTGTGACAACTCTACTCTAATATCTGACAAAATAGACTTTAAACCAAAAGTAAGTAAAAAACACAATAAAGAAGACTTCTTACTCATCAAGGGAACAATCCAACAAGAGGATATCACTATCATAAATTTGTATGTAGCAAATATTGGTGGACCACAATTCATAAAGCAAAACTTACTCAAAAACAAAACAGAAATAAGCTCCAATTCCATCATTGGGGACCTTAATAAACCACTACCATTTTTAGTTAGATCTTCCAAGCAGAAGATCAGCAGGGAAATAACAGAGTTTAACACCATAGGTCAACTAGGTCTAACAGACAACTACAGAACCTTCCATCCTAAGACTGCAGAATACAAATACTTCTCAGCAGCCCATGGTACCTTCTCCAAAATAAACTGCATATTAGAACATAAAACAAGCCACAGTAAATTCAAGAAGATTGACATAGATCTCTGCATCATATTGGATCACAACACATTAAAGCTGGAAATTGAAAAAATTTGATGTGCAAAATTAATTTTAATACTGATATAAGATCTCAGTTTTAAATTTTTTCTTATCAAACTTTATCACACTGGACTAAACTATAAGAGAACAAAGGCTTCTCTACTAGTAGTATGTCTAGAGTTGTTATCCACAAGTTTTCAAGGTAAGCTTTTTGGTAAATATGTACTTTAATATTATTTAAGACAATTTGCCTTGGTAATATGTCCTGAAGATAGAAGAAGAGATAAAAATCACATTTATAATAAAATGTTTTATTGTGTTTACAGTTATGTTACAATTGTTTCTACATGGAGGATTTGAATGTCAACTACTTTAAAATGAAAAGACAAAAGGATACTGTTTTCACATGAAAAATAGAGCTTGCAAAGTTAATTTTTAATTGGTAATTTCTTTTTTGCATATGTGCCTGTTAATATTCACATATATGGACACATATATGTATGCTGATGTATGTGCACATGCATATATGATGAGCGTGTGAAGGCCAGAAATCAATGTCAGGCTTCTTCCTTAATTGATATTCAGCTTATGCTTTTTTGAGACGAGACTTCTCTATGAACCTAGACCTCACCAATTTTACTAAACTGGCTTGGCACTGAACCTCAGGGATTTTCCTGTTCTGCCTCGGTGCTGGGATTACAGGTGTGCACCACCACTACCTGGTTTTTACGTGGGTGCTTCAGATCTGAGCTCAGGTCCTATATAGCAGGAACCCACTCAGCCATCTCTCCAACCATTAGTTTGCAATTTCTTATCAAATTTCTTGACTTAGGATATATTTAGAACCTAAAGTTTTTCATTTTGTAATTACCAGTGTGAAAGCTGGGACTTCAAGCCATTTAAAACTACTTAAAAAAGTGTGTGTGTGGCAGGAATTGGGGAGTATTTACATGAAATCTTTGCTTATTTTAACATGGTCCTATGTGGATAATGGTTGAGAATTACTTATTATAGGGATGTGGCAAAGGGATAGACAATGGAAATACAATGTGGATATAGAATTGTGATAGAAACACAGTGTCATTTAACTGTAAGCTTTTATTTGATGATTCATTGCTTCTGAAAATTGTCAGTCCTATGAAAGGTAATGGAACTGTTCCCGGGAAATATTGATGGCATCTTGGAATATATTAGAAAATAGATGGAAGATCAAAACTTTCAATATTTAAAATAAAACTATTATCTATACTACTTCCATTTATTTCCTGATATTTTGACTTAGTTTTAGAAATTTTGTTTTGTTCTGCGTTTATTATTATTATTAAGTAGAAACTTTGTATGAAGAAGTCATATGTTGGTACCATTTCCCTGCTCCTTGCCCCCATTCCACTGAGGGCTGGGTGGGATTGCTGGTATGCACTAGGGGTTGAGGGCTGTGAGTCGTTCAAGCAGTAGTCAGTCATGGGGGGGAGGATGTCTCTGGGTATTCCTTCCTACTATGTTTTTTACAATCTTTTTGCCCCCTCTTCTGCAAAATTCCCTGACCCAGGGTGTTTAATGTTTTACTTTTCTTTAAACTGCCTGCATAATTATGTGGAACATGATGTTTTATAGTATATTCACATATTGAATGGTCAAATCTTGCTAATTAATAACTGCATTACCTCTCATGGCTATTTTTGTGGGGAGAACACTTAACATCCAACATCAGCATTTAACAAAAATATATTGTAACTAACTAGAGTCACCTTGCTATATAATGGCTCCCTTGAATTTTTCCTCCTATGTAATTGCAATTACGTCTCCACAGACTAAAAGCTCTCCGTAGCTCTATTCCCCTTAGTCATTCAAGCTTTTTGGAACCAAAACTGTTCTTTGCCTTTATGAAATCAAAATTTTTTCCTTAAAAATATTTTATTTATTTGGGATACCTAGAAAGACAGAGGTAGTGACAGAGACAGAGAGAATGGGTGATCCTGGGCCTCCTGCTGCTGCAAATGAACTGCAGATGCATATACAACTTTGTGTTTCTGGCTCTACGTAGGTACTGGGTAATTGAACCTGGGCCATCAGACTTTGCAAGCAAGCTCCTTTAACCACTAAGCCATCTCTTCAGGCCCCAAATCAGTGTTTTTAATATCACATATGAGTGATATAATGTAGCCTGAATCTTTATGTACCTGTGGTAGTTTGAGTGTAAAATATCCCCCATGGCCTCATGTGTTTGTGATTAGGCTTCACTGATCCTGGAGTCATTGGGAAGTGGATCCTTGGTGGAGGAGGTAGGTTACAAGAGGTAGGCCCTGAGCTTTTGTACTCCAGCCCCAATTACAAGTGACTGCAAGCTCACTTTTGTTGCTTTCTCCCTGCTGATGTGACAAGATTTAATGCTCAACTGTCTGCTTGTGCCTTGTTTTCCATGACAGGACAAAACTTCCCCTCAAAACTATAGGCTGAAAATAATCCCTTTCCTTCCATAAACTGATTCTAGTTGGGTGTTTTGTCAATTATGAGAAGGCAACTACCATACAGTTGGATTATTTTACTTGATATAGCTTCCTCCATGTTGTTCTAAATGACAGGTTATCATCCTTTCTTACAGCTTGATAGTAATTGCATTGCAAACACATTTTCTTTATTCACTCTTCAGTTGACAGAAAATAAGGTAATTTCCATATCTTTCCAATTGTGAATACTGCTACCTTAAATATGAGAGTGAAGATGTTTTTAAAACACAGTGGTTTCATTTCTTTTGGCTATGTATGCAATAATGAGACAGTTGGATCACATGATAATTCTCCTTTTATTTTTTGAGACACCTCCAAATTGTTTTCCATAATGGCTGTATTAATGTTTCTTTCACCAAAAGTGTATAAAGGTTCTGTTTGTCTCCATAGTATTGCCAGGACTTATGTAAATGTTGTTTGGGGACTGGATTTCTCTGAGGATTAGTAATATTGAGATTTTTTTCATATATCAGTTGACCGTTAGAATGGCTCCTTTAAGAAATTTTGCTGTTTGGCTACTGAGTTGTAGTCTAAACTAATGTTTTGAAACACATTTTATGCTACAGTAGTTTCATAATTTTAAAGTCTTTGTTTTATTTTGAGTTAACTTTTATAAGTGGTAAAAGATAAGGGTCTAATTTTATTCTAATATATATGAAATTGCAACTTTTGCAAGAAAATCATTCCAAAAGATAGGAACACCCTTCAAGAGCCACTTCCACATACCAAAGAAGAGGCAGAGCCAGGATCAGAGCCTATTCTAGAGCTGTAGCTGGAATCAAATCCACATCTGGAGGGTGAGCCAGAGTCAGAAACAGCACCAGAGCCAAAAGAACATTTATATACAAATGCTGATCCAGAGACTCTTCAAAAATAGGTAAAACAGGGGCTGGAGAGATGGTGTCATACAGTGAAAATGTTTTATAGCAAACCCTGATAACCCAGGTTTGATTTGCAGTGTCCACATAAAGCCAGATGCAGTATGTGGTATATGTATCAGGAGTTTGTTTGCAATGGCAAAAGGCCCTTGCATGCTGATTCCCTCCTTCTCCTTCTCACCTCCTCTCCTTCTTCTTGCAAATAAGCAATAAATAAAATATTTTTAAAAATAGATTAAACAGTGGCAAGTTGTGTAATTGCAGATCCTGACTGCTCTGCTTCAATTTCACAGCTACCCATGTAAAGTCTGACAGGTGTTCATTCCCAGTAGCACGAAATACTAGCATATGTGCATGCATGCACATGTGTGTGTGCACACACATACACTCACTATCACACGCACACATGCACACCCACTCACACACACTCACATACACATACACATGCACACACACGCACACACGCACACACTCACACACGTACACAGTCACAGATTAATTAAAAGAAAAATTTAAAAATAGTTCAAATAGGAAGGGACAATTTATCACTAAGAAATTTACAGTGGTTAAGCAGTTTTATTAGAAAGTGAGATGGAGTAAAAAAGACACCGGATGGGGTCCAGCAATCAATGGACTTGTCCCTCAATAGTTACTCTTATTTCAGACAGTATTCTCCTCTTAGAATAAGGTTGAAGATAGAAATTACTCCTAACTAACCAAGGAAAACAGCAGTTCAGTGCTACCACAACCAATCCTTCCAGAACAATGCCAATACTTCCACTGAAAGACAAAGGGTACCTTTAAAAAAGTCAGCCAATGATCTATGTAACTCCTGAGACAATAAGGTCCAAGGCAAAGA
The DNA here is from genome assembly GCA_004024765.1 of Zapus hudsonius. Lineage (NCBI taxonomy): Eukaryota > Metazoa > Chordata > Mammalia > Rodentia > Dipodidae > Zapus > Zapus hudsonius. The sequence continues at coordinate 38,534 of PVHP010011428.1, read as the reverse complement.
TACATGGAACATGAAAAACTGAGACAATTTGTCTCCTACCTTTCCTAGAATAATGGCACTTAATGAGAATGACTTACATGACATTCTAGACAATAAATTTAAATGAATCATTATTGCCACGCTCAAAGATATGAACGAGGACATGAGTGAAAAACTGAATGGGATAAGGAAGTCAATTCATGAGATGGAAATGGAATTCAATAGATACAACACTGAAGTAAAAACAAACCGAAATGTTGGAGATGAAAAGTTCAGTATGTCAAATAAAAAGCTTATTGTGAAGCCTCACTAATTCAGTGGACCATGGGAAAACAGAATATCAGGGGCTGAATCAACATAGATTCATTCATTCATAGGTACATTCAGTTAGGACATCAACAAGTTTTTTTTTTAAGTATGAATTCAGAGCACACACACACATATACTCTCTCTCTCTCTCTCTCTCTCTCTCTCTCTCTCATCGAAGATAACATAGTAACTATGGGCTCACAGATCTGTTGATGGAACAGGTGATTGTTTTTGTGATCAGAGTGTATGTGTTTTCTGGATCAGCAGAATCCATCAGGTTAGATGCCTAAATCTCTTTAACAGATGTTTAGGGATTATTCAAAATCAAAATTTCCTTAACCTTTGCTCATGCAATGTCCTACTTGTTCATGTATTACTGTATGTATTCATGTATTATTGGCTGTTCAAAAAAATGCCAGTGAGTGTTTATATTCAGAAAGCTACAGCCACAGTAAGGCCAAAGCAGGGGGGACAGCAGATGCAATGGGTTTACTAATGGCTTAAACTAAACTTCAAGCTTCCTCTTCTTTCTCTAGACTGCTGCTAGAGGCAAATAGCCCATCCTGGATATCCTAAGAGTTAGTTCTATTCCTTTGGCTCTGCTCCTAGACCCAGTTTGTCTACTTTTGGATAGGAAACTTACAGAGGTCAGTCTTCCCTAAATTCAGGGCTATGCCACCCATATATGACAGAAGGTATAATACCAAATTCCTTTTTGAAGCTGACATTATTATGATACCAAACCAAAATAAAGACACAAAACAATACAAAATTACAGATAACTCTCCCTCATCAACATAAATAAAATTTCTTAACAAAATAACAGAATACAGGAACATGTCAAAAACATCATTCACCCTGATCAAGTGGGTTTTATTCTACTGATGCAGGGTGGCTCATCAAACACAAATCAATAAATTAATATACCATATGAATAGAATCAAGGAGGAAAATAGCATGATCTTGATAGCTTTGGAAAAGCCATTTGACAAAATCAAACAGCCCTTCATGAGAAAAGCCCTGAAAAAAAAAGGAATAAAAAGAACACCTCTCAGCAGGGCATCATGGTGCATATTTTTAATCACAGCACTTAGTAGGCCCAGGTAGGATGTTCACTGTTTGAGACCAGTCTCAGACTACAAGTGAATTCCAGTTTAGCCTGGGCTAGATAAAAACCCTACCTTGAAAAACCAAAAATAAAATAAAATAATAAAAAGACCATATCTCAACATAATAAATGCTATATATGACAAACATAACCAACATTCAACTAAATGAGGGAAAACTTGAATGTTTTTAATAAAATCCGTAATAAATCTCTCTACTTTCACCACTAACTTAATATAGTACTAGATGTGCAGGCTACAGCACACAAACAAAAAGGATACAAATAGGAAAAAGAAAAGACAAATTATTGTTATTGCAGATGATATGATTCTATACATAAAGGAGTCTAAAGACTATACCAGAAATTTGTTAGAACTGATAAACAGCTTCAGAGATGTAGCAAGATTAAAAAAATTAACATACAGAAATCAGTAGACTCCTTATAAGCTAATAATACCCATCCTGAGGATGGAATCTGGGAAACAGTCCCAGTCACAACTCCTCAAAAAATTTACATACCATAGAATAAGCCTAACCAAGGAAATGAAAGATCTTTACAACGAAAGCTTTAAAACACTTGAGAGAGAATTTAGAGAAGACACTAGCAAATGGAAAGATATGCATGTACATGGATTGTAAGAATCAATATTATATATAAAACTGGCTCTTTTACCAAAAACAATCTGCAGTTTCCAACAAAATTCCAATGTAATTCTTCTACAAAATAGAAAAAAAAAAAACAATCCTGAATTCATTTGAAATCACAAAACCCTTGACAGCCAAAGTAATCCTGAGCTACAAGAAAATGGTTAAGGTAGCACCACACTTGATTTTACAGTATATTACAGAGTCATAGTAATAAAAACAAAATAGTATTGACACAATAACAGACATGTAGACAAATGAAACCAAATAAAAGACACAGGTGTAAACCCAGGCAGCTACAACCATTTGATTTCTGACAAAAATGTCAAAGATATTCACTGCAGTAAGTCAGCCTCCTTGACAAATGGTGCTGAAAAAACTGGACATTTATATGTAAAAGAATGAAAGTAGATCCTTATCTGTCTCCATGCACAAGAATCCACTTCAAGTGGATCAAAGCCCTTAACACAAGACCTGAAATTCTGAAATTGCTAGAGGAAAAACTAGAGTAAGCCCTTCAACACAGGCATAGGCAAGGACTTTCTGAATGGAATGCCAGTCACTGAGGAAATAAAACCACTAATTAATCAATGAGACCTCATAAAAGTAAAAAGCTTATGTACAGCAAAGGACATTGCTGTCCAGCAACTAGGCAGCTTACAGAATGGGAGGGAATCCTTGACAACTACACCTCTGACATAGGATTAATGTCTAGGATATATAATGAATTCTCATTAAGACATTAAACAATAAAAAATTAACTATAGAACTGTATAAATATTCTGAAAAGAAGAAATTTAAATGGCCTGTATATATTTTTTAAAATGTTCAATATTAGGGAAATGCAATTTAAAACTTCTTTGGGATTTCAGCTCACTCTAGTCAAAATGGCTCTCATCAAGAAATCAAATGCTAATGGTGAGGGTGTGGGGAAAAGAAGAGCTCTTTTCTATTGTGGAAGTGTAAAATGGTACAACCACTAGGGAAATTAGTGTGGAATTTTCCAAGACAGCTCAAAATAGATCTATCATATGATCAGGCTCTACCATTCCTGGGCATATGCCTTAAATACTCAAGTATAAAGATAGCTTGGTCATCCTTCTTTATTGCTGCTCTATACATTGTAGATAAAATAATCAACCAGTCTAGTTGCCTTTCAACTGATGAATGGGTAATGAAGATGTGGTATATTGACACGATGGGCTTTTATTTAGCTCTAAAGAAAAAGAAATTATGAAATTTGTGGGAAAATGGCAGGACCTGAAAGAGACCAATTGACAGAACACAGGCTCAGAAAGACAAATGCTGTTTTCTTTCATATGTGCATCTTAGCTTCAAAGATTTAGATTCATACATGTTTTGGAGTTATAGTTAGTGGTAGAGACCAGGAGGCTACAAAGGGAATACAGGAGATGGAGGAGAAAGGAGGAGTTACTGGGAGGATCTAGATGTTATGGAAGTAGAGGGCCAGAATACTAAAGGTGGAACGATCTATGTGATTTCAGTGGAGGGGAAGGGAAATAGAAGGAGGGTGAATTGGAAGGAGATAGCAGGAGGTTTAATTAAAATTAAAGGCATTATGAAGAAGATATATGAAAATCTACTTTTTTAGCTAAAATATGATTAAAAAGAAAAAAATTTGAAAAGGACACTTACTGGATTTCTTTCCTAGTTTTAATATTTTATTTACTTATTTGAGAGAGAGATAGAGAGAGAGAAGAAGAAAGATGAGGTAGAGAGAATGGGAAGCTAGGGCCTCTAGCCACTGCAAATGAACTACAGATGTATGCTCCACCTTGTCCATCTGGCTTTATGTGGGTACTGGGGAATTGAACCTTGGTCCTTAGGCTTTGCAGGCAAGTACTTTAACTGCTGAGCCATCTCTCCAGTGCAAGAAAAAAGATTGCAGAAATTTTCTGTGGGGGAGATAATGATGATCCCAGAAAAAAATTGTTACAGAAAAATCATTACCATAGATGGGATACTGTCCAGTGAGTTGTTGGTCAGAGAAGCTTCTGTTGACCCAAAAACAATACAGGTTATTGCCAAGGCTCTTGTCTGTCCATCAGCATTAGATGGCAAGACCCTATTGCTGAAGACACTATATACTTGGGCAGCAGGATATAGAAATCAAGCTGGAGCTGAGCTGAAAACTTCCCTGTTGACTGTTCCTCATACTGTTTGAAAGTTTGCTGGGGAAGAAAAGACATCAGTGCTCTTAACCAGCAGCGGACCCTGCAAGGTACATGGCTGACCAGCTATACAAAATATGCTAACTTTTGCAATGGTGGTATGTCTGTTATGGGGAAACTAACTGCTCTTTGGTTGCATTTAAGGCCTGCTCCACAGGAGGGAATTTCTGGTACTGATAACCTAGTCAAAAGCATATGGCTGGGGCGATCATAAGCCCTGGGTGGAAACTATTACTGTTGTTTGGATAAATGGATATATTATTCTGATCAAAGTTCCCTCTAAGTATTTATGTTTATGCCCATATATTAAAATATACTCTCACTTTTGATTGGAGAAGATTCTCTTTTTAGATGGTAGTGACTACTGGTGAGACTCAAAACTCATCAAAGTGCTGAGAAGTGGCAGTGGAGTGTTCAGTACTATGTGAGACCTCTCTATCACACTTTTCCTTAGCTTAGAGACCATTGTGAAGAAGTGGCAGAAAGAATGTAAGAGACAATGGAAGGGGAGGAATGTTTGGGAATGCTGTCATCCAGACACAACATGGATGTTGCATTCCTGACCTTGTAGTGGCTGAAACTACCTACACATCACCTGCATAATATCAGGACAAAAAGGTGATGACTTCAACATAGAAGATGGAGCAGTTGGAAAGAGTGTATTCAGAGGATAGGGGAGATGAGAGGGGGACACATGAGGGTAATGGGAAGAAATTATGGTCAGGCTACATTGTATATTATATATGGGTGGAAATTGTCAATAAAGCAGTTAAAATATATTATTCTGACCTGAATAATCTAAAAAATGAATTAATATCTTTATGCATATGACCTGCCAAAATTAAAACAAGAATAATTATATTATGCAAACATTTATAATAAGAAAGACTAAAGCCCTAATTAAAAAAATAATCCATGTCAAAACAAATCCATGCCCAGAGAGATCCACAATAGAATTCTACAAGACTTTCAATGAAAAACTAACACCAGTTCTTCTCAAATTATGCTATAAATTAAAAAAGGCAGAAACACTTTCAAGCTTTTAATGAATTACCATAATATCAAGTCCAGAGAAAGACAGAACCATAAAAGAAATTATAGACCAATTTCACTGATGAGCATACATGCAAAAAAATCTCAAGAAAATACTTGTAAATTGAATTTAAGAACACATTAAAAGATCATTCATCATCAAATTGGCTTCATTCCAGAGATGAATGCATAGTTCGACATATGCAAATCAGTAAATATAACCTATCACATAAATGGTCTGAAGTACAGAGATCACATGGTCATCTCAAAAGATACTGAAAATAGCTTCAACAACATGAAACATCTCTTCATGATAAAAACCTTGAAGAGACATGGAAAGGAGGAAATATTTTTCAACATAATAAAGGCTACATACAACAAACCAATTTACTAAATGGAGAAAATATCAAGGCATTGCCATTATGACCAGAAATAAGACAAATGTGTCTCGTCTCTCCACTCCAATTCTATATAGCACTTGAAGCTTAGCTAGAGCAGTAAGTCAAGAGAAGGAAATGAAAGGGATACAAATAACAAAGGAAGATGTCAAAGCATCCTTAGAATATATAATTCTCTACATCAAAGATCCTAAAGAAAGCACCTAGAACTAATACTTTTAGTAAAGTGGCTGGATGCAAATCAACATACAAAAATCAGTAACCATCTATATACAAATGGAAAACATACAAATAAACAAATCCAGGAAATACAACAGCCTACAAAAAATACCTTGAAATAAACCTAACCAAGGCAGTGAAAGATGTCTACCATGGGCACTTTAAAACATTCCAAGGAAAAAGGCTCGTGGATGGGTAGAACCAGTATTACCTAAACCTAAACAATAGATTCAATGAAATCCCATCAAAAGTACAATGCCGTTCTTCAGAGGAATAGTTAAAGTGATCTTAAAATTCATATGGAAACATGAAAGTCCCCTGACAGCCAAAGCAATTCTGAACAAAAAAATTGCTACACTGGAAATATGCCCCTCCGGGATTTTGGTAGACCACAGCAGTGATCTAGGCCAAGGAAGAGCCACACAGACCAGAGGATTTTAGGTTTATTTATTTATTTTGGAGTAGTGGTTTCTTTTCATTGTTGTAGGACTGGGGAATCTTAAAGTGGAACAGAATTAAAATAAGAGTCATTGCTTTAACATACTAGAGCAGGGATTCACAAACTATGGTCCAAAAGCCAAGCCAGGCTTGCATAAAATATTGGGACATCAATATACATTTCTTTCCATAGTGTTGATGGCTGCCTCAAGCCACAGTGGCAGAGTTGGACAGATGTAACCCAAACTCTAGAGCCTGGAAACCCTTGTAAATAAACAGTTGCTATGGGACCATGAATAACTAGATTGATCTTTGCAATAATTTATTATAAAAAGGGCTAAGGCAGATGTACAATGTAGTGCTTTTATAGAGTTCTTTTATAAAGGCTGGTGGCCTTGGCGTACCCATTCTCTCTCTCTGTCTCAAATAAATGAGTAAAATATTTTCAAAAGTGGCTAAGAGTCTAAAGATAAGGTCACAAACAAAATTTAGACTTAAACACAGGTGTTCATATCAAAACCTGTAATCATATTTAGTTTCATGAAACAGAAAATGGAGAAAATATACACTAGACTTAAGAGCAGGCATTTGGGGCTGGAGAGGTGGCTAAGGGGCTAAGGCATTTGCCTACAAAGGTTAACAACCTGGGTCAGTTCCCCAGAACCCACATAAAGCCAGATGCACAAGGTGGTGTATGCATCTGGAGTAAGTTTGCAGTGGCTAGAGGCCTTGGTGTGATCTCTCTCTCTCTCTCTCTCTCTCTCTCTCTCTCTCTCTAAATATTTTAAAAAGTAGTCATTTGGTTGTGTATTAAAATTAGGAACTGTCATTTACTAAGTGTATGCACACTGTGTTTGATTTTATATGACTATTCCCTTGAGCTTTCTAGTCCCTGGAGGTTGTGATGGGGGTTGAACTTTGATTCTTTAGGTAGTGGTTGATAAATTCTTATGATGTACCCAGAAAGAATATGCAAAACTGCATTTAATAGTCATATCACAGTGCTATCTCTATCTAATCTATACCTATCTATGTATCTATTTCTATCTCTATCATTTCTATCTCTATATCGATCACCTATCTATCTATATCTATTTAGAGCTATCAATATCATCTTTACTTTATAGGAAAATAATAATTGTAAGGCACTGGAAAGTGAAATGTGCTTCCCAGTATTGAGGAGTGAGCTTCAATGTTGTTCATCACACAGTGAGCCATGTATATAGAAAAAGGTAAGTGTTTTGCCCTTTTAGAAAATGTTGCCGTTGTCTCATGTCCTGGAGCCTGCCCTACATTGGAGGCTGAGCAGAGTTGGCACTAAATGGGATGCAGCCTTAAATCATAAAGCTCATAAAGTTCCTTCTGTGTCACGCGCTTAATGTTCAGAAAGCAATAACAATGACCTGTGATACATACCAATTTCCTTACATAGGATAAAAATTGAAACTGAGAGAAAAAATTCTGAATAGGAATAAAAATACATTTGTCTCTATTTAATTTCCTGTAAATGCCTGCTGTTTAAATGCTCTATGGGTCTGCAGCTCAGCTTCAATCCCAAATAAACATAACCATCCACTGCTCTGCATGCCCAAAGCATAGTAGGTTCTTTTCTCTCTTTTCATGTGTTACCTGTCTTTTCATGCATTTCATATTCACCAACTCCCCTCTCTCTTTTGTATGACTAATTTTAGCTTTGAAAATGCCAGCATAAGTAAGAGAATGTGAGAAATTAATACACAAGTTCTTTCCTTTGGAAAGTTCATTGAATATATGATTTAATAGTAACCACAAATAAGAGTAGAAATTTCCTTATAATTGTACAAGAAAGAATGGGAACACAGTAGGTCCTTTTTTGATTATGTATTACTAGATTTGGAGTCACTTGTAGGTTTAATTTTGGGTAAAGGTCAGAATCTGGGAATATTTAATTACAGGAGTATTGAGCCTTAGTGTGGAACTTGACATAAATGTGCATGCAATGACGTGCTTTTCTTTCATTAATAAGATTTAATTATTTTGCATGCTAAATGTTATGAAAACAGCTGATGACTGGAAAATGGTAAATATTTCTCATTCAAAAATATGTAACTGAATATTTCTGAGTAGAATCAGGACAATCTACTCAGTATGGGAAAAAGGAACCCTCATTCACTGCTGGTGGATTTGCAAACTTGTACAACCACTATGGAAAGCAGTATGGAGGCACCTGAATGGGATGATTATAGAGCTACCAATGGACCCAGCTATCCCTCTACTGGACATCTACCCCCAAGATTCCTCACTGAAGCACAGAGACATTTGCTCAATCATATTTATAGCAGCTCAATCCATAATAGCAAAATTTGGAATCAACCCAAATGCCCATCACTGAGAGAATAGATATCAAAGTTGTGGTACGTATACACTATGGAATTCTATGCAGCTGAAAGGAAAAATGACATAATGAAATTTAAAGAAAAGTGGATGGACTTGGAGCAGATCATTCTTAGCAAGCACACACAAGAACAGAGAGCCAAGCGCAGCATATTCTCCCTCACATGTGGTTCCTAACCAGGTTAAGCCTGAATGTTAAGAAAACTTGGCAGTGAACTGAGAGACTGTAAAAGGGGATGGAAAGAATTGGTGGGGGGGATGGGAGGGTGTGGGGACTCATACAATAAACTAAACTAATAATGAACCAACACCATAAAATCCTAATTTTCATACAGTAAGTTCCTGAGGAAGCTGTGGGCACCACATGGTAAGAGGGGCCACGAACAGAATGGAAGAAGCCTAACCCCAAGAAAAGTCAAGAAGTGTTGATCTGTGCAATAGTGGCACTAAGGAGGGTAATCAGTGGCTTACTGATAAGTTAAGAGATCCACTTAGTGACAAAGAACACTTAACTGTAAGTGGGATCCATGGCAAAATCCTATGTGGACCAAGAACCTGGGCTCCAAGGGGAAATCCCCACTACCAGAGAGCTACAGAGAGGCTACACTCAATAGGAGCTAGCCAAAATAGCAATGTTGTCTCATTTAACCTATACTCGTCTCACTCTCTGATGGAGAGTCTGTATTTTTCAGAAGGCAGTGAGAGAGCTGGAGACAACCCAATTCCACCAACAAGACATGGAATAATGGCTGACATCCTGGCAGGAGATGAACCACCCCTGGCCTAACATACAGGGCCCAAATGAGACCTGTGAGAAAGTAAGGAGATAAACAGGAGACCAATCACCACAGCAAGTCTGATAATCCATGAAAGGTCAATGGAGACTGACACCAATGATACCCAACACAACCCAAAGCAGAAGTCCAGAAACACTGAAGATCTCAACAATAAAGCAGACTTGAAACTCACCCTCAATGACTCAAGGAACTCAGCAGACGAGGAGGCTGAAAGAATGCAAGAGCCATGGTGGGGGAGAATATCCAGACACTGCCCCCCTCAGCAACAACACACAAAGAAGGAAGAAAAAAACAACTGGCTACCTCTGCTGCAGTTCATAACCCCCTACCGTAGTTGGTAGGGGACAGAGAGGAGAGAAATGGGCGCACCTTCACAGGATTTGCTCATACAATGTATATAATTATTCATAATTAATATATTAATTAAAATAGTGTTATGATATGTTCATCTGACAATTTATTAAATTAAAAATATTGAAGTCATGTAATGCTGGTGGGAAAGTTGCCCCTGCTGGAGAGGTGTAACTGGTAGAGCTTTCATGTGTAGTATGAAATGCATCACCAGGGGGCTCGGTATACTCATGTATAGGTATCCTTCTAGATGGTCACAGCTGTAGTATGAACATGCGCTGAGACCTCTGCTGAAGAGCGTGAGGACATCTTGGCTGCATGTCCCACACAGACCATGACAATCCAGGATAGCTGCTCCCCACTACTACCTCCTGTAACCCCTCTACACCATGGGAACAGATGCTGAGCCAAAGGGAAGCAACTCTTGGGCATCTACCACAAATATGCTCACCGGTGTCTAGATGCTCATTTCTCTTCACATACTGCTGGAGAATCACCTCCCTTCTCAGGGTCTGATAAGTCCCTGAGGGAGTGGGGAAGAAGTGGCGATTACTTCACAGGCTTGCTCTGTTCCTCCCGGTTACACCTAGGACTCAGGTGCAGGACAGCCCAGCAACCCATGTTCTGGGTGGAACCCTGCTCTCCTCTCCCCTGGACAATTGACGTGGATGTCTTATAGGAATTTAAAGAGAAGGGATGATCACACTGTTCAAATAGTCCACCAGTACTGTGCCCTTTATGACATGAAGAAGACAATTCCTAAGTGAATTTCTTGCTAGCTGTTTTAAAGCCCTGGCGGACTGATGCATTTTATAAATCCTGCAGCCTCTGGGCCCAGGGTAAGGTGTCCTTAGTTATGGTGTGGGGCACAGGTTCAGTTAGCTTTGTTTATGGCTTCCTGCTTCTAATATCTCATATTGTTATATCTTCCTTGAAAATAGGATTTCACAATACTTTTAAGGTTTTTTTTTAGTCAAAAAATTCCTTGCTTTTCTATCTTTTTTCTCTTCCTTTTTCATTTTCCCATGTTGTCAATGGTGAGGATCACACCTAGGGCCTTGCTCACACTCAGTAAGTGCTGTACCACTGACCTACATCCTCAGCCCCGCTACCTTTCTTTCATGTTGTTCCTACAGTGAGAGGGAGTATGTTTCAAAATATACTCATTAATCGAAAACAGATCATGAAAGGACTGTGGTTAGCTGCCTTTGGAACACATTATTCTAAAGTCAATTCATTACTGGCTTTGAGCCCATTACCATTACCCCCAAAGTTATTCAGTGCAAAAGCTTTCTGGCTAGTAAGGCAATGTGACAAATGGCTGAGGGATTCTTTAGGTGGAACATCAATTTGCTTGTAAGGTAAATCAGGGACGTAAGGTAAGTGGCTGAACCCTGGTGTTCTTCAACTCAGCTTGGACTCCAACTGAACAATTCCATGCAGCTCCATTTGTTACTTAATGTAGCTATGAAAATGGATTGGACCTTTGGTCTTTGGCATTCACCATACATCTCATAAAGTACTTAACATTCTTTCTCTTCCTGCTGTGGAAAAAAAGGCTTATTTTTACTCTTTTGTTGTTGATAATAAAATACGACTTTTTTGGCTGTCAATAATATGACATAACTGCATGGTGTGGACATACCATTCATTGTGACAAGCAGTTTTGTTGATTTAGCTTCCAGATGAGTAATAAAATAAAACATAGACGTAAACGATTTAGACCAGAAAGGTAATATTATAAACCAAATTATAAAAATAACTCCTGCAAAATGTGAAATAGGTAAGGAAATAGCTTAGATTTAATTCCACAAGGATTGGATGTGTATAGAACACTATGTATACAACATTTAGATAATATTTGGCAGAAAACAAGTAGCATTCTAATCAATCCATTGCAAGAGAAATCTCTTTCCTCAGCCATTTACCTCTGTGAACACCAAGGACATTGATAGGAATAGGCATTATTCTTATCTCAGCAGTTCCTAGAGGGAAAATGAGCCATCTCCACAACTATGTGAGCATTTTTGCTAGGGGGTACTGGAATCTTTTTTTAAAAAAGGGATTAAAAATATTCCAGGAAAAAAATTTACAGTCTTTCAGCCTCCATTTGATAATGGAACTCAGCCTTATATTTATACTTTGCCACCATGCAAACTCTTGAAAAACTTTAAAGAGGTGAATGTAAATATTTTGGAATTGTTAAGAGATTTTTAAAATGTTCTGTTTCTTTCTCAGAGTAACTATTTTTGATGCATGTTCATAAAAATAAAGCAATTTTTAGTAACAGTTAAATATCACACACATATGCTACATATATACTTGTAGATATGCGTGCATATATGCTTATATGCATGTGGATAACATATTTTAAAGACTATTTAGCTCATAAAATTGGCCATCAAAACCCGAGTCTTACCTGCTAAAGAATAAACAGTGACAAGTGAAAAGATTTCAGATTTGAAGTAGCAAAGGAATCTTTAGAAGGTAACATCTGAAGTGTAGTTTGGTATCACAGAACTTTAAGAATGTTATAGTACTTTTCTGTTTGTATCTTATCCATATATATCAATGAGCAGCCTATTCATCAGCAGTCTGTCTACCTATCAATCATCTATGTACCTATCACATATCTATCTACACATCTATCTCCCTGCTTATCTATCCATCCATCATCTATCAACTATCTATCTATCTATCTTCATCATCCTCATCCTCATCTATGTCTACCATCTTTATTGATCCATCAGTGCATTCACATCCTCCAGAGGATGAAAAGGCCTATCCCTCATGTACATATTGTGATGAAGTGGAGGGAGACCAGCCAGCTTGTGTATCTAATCTTCATTCTTAAGCACATATTTGAGTTGGAGGAGCATCATTCTTCCTTTGTGCAAACAGAAATGTAAGAGTTTATTAGCTTTCTTTTTATGTCAGGAAATCAGTCCCCTTTTATAAGAGGAGCATATTCAAAAGTGACTTAAGCTTCTTTATAAACAAGGGAAGTACTGAAATCTTTTTTTCTTTTTTTCTCATAAACTTGTATACAAAAGAAAGCATACCATACATTGACAATTGCACTTATATATACATAGACACATATATGTAAAATCTTCACCATAAAGTTCCTTTTTCTGAACTGTTGTTTCTACATTTATAACCTGCAAACACTCTTTTAAAAGTGAGGCAGTTAGGAGCCGGGTGTGGTGGGGAACACCTTTATTCATAACACTTGGGAGGCAGAGGAAGGAGGATCGCTGTGAGTTCGAGGCCACTCTGAGACTACTTAGTGAATTCCAAATCAGGCTGGGCTAGAGCAAGACCCTACCTGGAAAAAAAAAAAGTGAGGTAGTTTGTCATTAGGTCATGTATTTGGTGACGACATTTCCTCTCGTCTAAGAAGAGTGCAGGACAGAGGTCAGGTTTAGGTTGCCGGTAACTGCTCATCTCCTTTGTATTTAATTAGCATGAACACATTAGGTTTCATTATGGCATTTTAAAGCATAATTCGTTTTTTAATTGATGTCCTTCCCCCAATATTCTCCTCTGGTTCCCTGATCTCCAATTTACACAATATTAGCTCTGTGATCCCAGGAACATGGAAGGCCTTTCCATCATCTAGGATCTTTTTCAAATTTTTTAATGTTTTGAAGGTTTCATTTAAGAAGTCTTTCACTTTCATTATTTATTAAGTACTTTCTTCTATTTTGAGCTATTATGAATGGAATATTTTCCCAATTTCATAGTCAGTAAGCTCATTATTAGTATAGTGATACACCAATATATGTATGCATGTATATATATGCATACATAAATACATACTGATTTTTGTATGTTAATTTTATATCATGATACTTTACTGTGAGTGTCTATTATATCTAAGAGGTTTATAGTGGAGTCCAGAGGGTCTTGTAAGTATAGAATCACATCCCTTGCCAATAGGGATAATGCATTTCCTCTTCCCCTATTTCTTTCTCTTGTAAATTTCTCTAAGACTTCAAGCACCACTGCATTGAATAAGAGAGTAGACACCTTGTCTCATTCCAGTTTTCAGTGAAAATTTTTTTTGTATTTCAATATTTACTATAATGTTCTATATAGGTTTGAATATTACTTTTCTCATTGCTGTAACAAAATACCCAGAAAAAAAACATTGAAAGCTGGGAGATAGCTCAACAGTTAAGAGTACTTAGTACTCAAGCATAAGGGCCTTTGGCTGGAGACTGCCAAGTTTGACTCTCCAGAACCTTTGTTAAAAAAAGAAAAAAAAAGCTGAAGATGCTATCTTTACACCAGCAAAAATTGTTGGCACCTTTGTCAAATATCAAGTAACTGTAGTTACTTGAAGTTAGAGGAGGGTCTTCAATTCTGTTCCATTGGTCTGTCTGTCTGTTTTTATGCCAGTACCATACTGTTTTTGTTACTATGGCTTTGTATTATAGTATATCTTTAGACAGTGCATGGTGATACCTCCTGAGTAATTTTATTTTTTTACCTAGGATAGTTTTGACTATCTGAGGCCTTTTGCCCTTCCAAATAAATTTTGAGATTATTTTTTCTATGTCTGTGAAGAAAGAGGCTGGGATTTTTATTGGCATGGCATTGAATCAGTAAATTGCTTTTGGAAGGATTGCCATTTTTGCTATATTAATTCTCCTCTTCCAGGAGCATGGAACAACCTTCCATTTTTTCATATTCTCCTCTATTTCCTTCTTGAGCATTAATGTTTTCATTATATAAGTCTTTCACATCCTTTGTTAGTGATATTCCAAAATATTTGATTTTTCTTGAGGCAATTAAAAACGGGACAGTCTCCCTGATGTCTTTTTCTATATGCATATCATCTGCATACAGGAAGGCTCCTGATTTTTGTGTGTTAATTTTGAATCCTGCCACTTTGCTGAAGGAGTTTATCACCTTCAGTAGTTTACTGATACTATTCTTCGGGTCTGTTATATATATAGGATCATGTCATCTGCAAAGAGGGATAGTTTTACTTCTTCCTTTCCAATTTGAATGATGCTGGACAAATTGGATAAATACTTGCATAAAATGAAAATAGACCTCATTTCACCATGCACAAAGATCAACTCCAAATGGATCAGGGACCTCAACATAGGACCTGAAACCATGAAAACCCTAGAAGAAAATATAGGAGGAACTCTTCACGAGATAGGTATGGGGAAAAACTTCCTGAGAAAACGTACAGTAGCCCAGGAAGTGCAACAATCACTTAACCAATGGGACCTCATCAAGCTTAAAAGCTTCTGTATAGACAAATATACCATACTCAGAACCAATAGACCACCATCAAACTGGGAGATGATTTTTGCTAGCTATAATACAGACAGAGGACTAATATCTAGACCTTACAAAGAACTCAAAAAGTAAATAATAAAAAAATCATGGGCTGTAGAGATGGCTCGGCGGTTGGGGCGCTTGCTTCCAGTGCCTGGGGCCCCCGGTTCGGTTCCCCAGGGCCCACATGGGCCGGACCCACAAGGTGGTGGCCCAGGTGTGCTCTCTTTCTCTCTCTCTCTCTCTCTCTCTCTCTCTCTCTCTCTCTCTCTCTGCTTGAAAATGAATAAATAAAATATTTAAAAAAACTTTAAAAAAATCAAACAGCCCTCTCACAAAATGGGACATTGATCACAACAGAGAATTCATAGAGGAGGAAACACAAATGACCTTCAGAAAGTGCTCTGAATCCTTAGTCATCAGGGAAATGCAAATGAAAACTACAATGAGATTTCACCTTGCTCTAGTCAGAATTGCAATTATCAAAAAATCCAACAACAATATTCAACCACTACAGAAAGCAGTGTGGAGACTCCTGAATAGAATGGACATAGAGCTACCAATGGACCCAGCTATTGCTCTACTAGGCATTTACCCTTAAGATGTCACGCCTCCGCATAGAGACATTTGCTCAACCATGTTCATAGAAGCTCAATTCATAATAACCAAGAATTGGAATCAACCCAAATGCCCATCCCTAGATGAATTGATAACAAAGTTGTTGGGCATTTACATGATGAAATTTTACTCAGCGGAAAGGAAAAATGACATAATGAAATTTAAAGAAAAGTGGACAGATTTGCAGCAGATCCTACTTAGCGAACTCACACAAAAACAGAGTCAAACACCGCATATTCTCCCCTCATATGTGGCTCCTAACCAGGTTAAGTTTAAAGTCTAAGCAAACCTGACAAGTTAAGTGAGAGACTATAAAAGGGGTGGAAGGAATGGGGGGGAGGAAGAAGGGAAGGGTGGGACAACTTATACAATAAGCTAAACTAATAATGAATTATAATCATAAAATCCATCCTTCCATATAGTAAGCTCTCGAGGAAGAAGTGGGTATCACCTAGTAAGAGGGGCCATGAATGGAATGGAAGGAAGCCTAACCCCATGAAAAATTCATCATACCTACAACTCCCTGTCCCAGTCATTGGTTTCTTCCCACACTGAGCTGTTGATCAAAGAGACCCACAAGGTCCCTAAAAAAGACAGGATTCTGTAAAAGCTCAAGAACACCCACCACAGGCCAAAGGTAAGATCCTATTGCTGAAGAAACCACAGAAAGTCACCATTCAACACTGAGAGTCCCTGTAATATCCAGAATGGTAACCAGCCTGCAGATCGTAGCATGTGTAGTGCTAGAAGCAGCCAGGCGAAATTGGTCAATAATATTTGGAGAAAGCAGAGACCATTGACACACAATGCAGACTGTTTTCATGAGAAGGCTGAACACACTGCCTCCTGGGAGAGATCAGAGGACCAAGAAGTGATCACTTGTGCAATAGAGGGACCATAACCTGGGGAGGTATAGTCAACAGCTTTCAAATTGGCCAAGAAATCTGCTCAGTGTCAAGGAGCCCTTAACTGGAATTGGGACTCAGGTCATAATCCTATGGAAACTAAAAACTTGGGCCCCGAGGAGAAGCTCCCAGTACTAGAGAACTACAGAAAGGCTAATCCCAATAGAATCTCACCAAATTAGAAATGTGTGTTGCATTTAACTCATACTGACCTCACTCTCCGATGGAGATCCTGCTTGTTTGTATTTTTCAGAAGCCCATGAGAGAGCCAAGGTTATTTCAACTCCATCAACGAGCTACAGGCAGAGGGATAACATCCTGGCAAGAGATGAATCACCCTAGGCCTATTGTGTAGACCCCAAATGAAACCCTTGAGAGGTTAGCAAGAGATCTATCATCACAGCTAATCAGTCAACCCAGTATAAGTCAGCATGACAGACACCAACAATTTCCAACACAACATAAAGCAAAAGTACAGAGGCCCTTAAGATCTCAGCAATAAAGCAGTCTTAACACTCAGCCACCATGACTCAGGGAACTAATTGGAATGTGGCAATTTCAGGCAAGCTCCATAGACCCCCCCCCCTTGAGTGGCAGGTGTCTAGCTAGAGCTCAAACCTAGGTGCTAAAAATGATTGGTCAGGTGTAAACCAACCACCTGTATCTCTGCTCACCTAGGGCAGGAAATACTCACTGAACAGATAATTCTGTATCTTCTTTACATGATGTCCTAGAAGAAGGACCTCTCATTCTCTAAGGACTGGTAAGGTCTCTCCAGCCCCGCAACACAGCCTAAGGTCTGTGGTGAGGAGTTGGACTTCTTTCTCTTCCACATGAACCTTTCCTTCTCATGATGGTTCCTTTTTCTGCTTATTTAGTTAAACAGCATAGATTTTGTTAAAAACATCTCCCATGTGTTCTCCCCACACTGGTGACTGGAAGTAGTGGTTGGGCTGCTTCCCCTATCTCTTTCCCAAATTCTCTGAACTGACTCCAATTTAGAATAAACGTGTGTGATAAGAAAATGCTCTCTGTTGAAATGGTCCAATTCTTTGACATTCTGAGACACGAACTCTGGGGAAGTACAGTGGTGAAGCCCCTGGTGTTTACTCACTGTGCCCAGTCCCCACTATAGGAAGAGGGGGTGGAAAGAGTGTAAGAGCCATGGTAGGGGAGAATATCCGGAGACATGCCCCCACCCAGCAACAACACACAAAGCTGTGAGAACACCTGGCTGCCTCCTGTGCTATCCATAACTCCCTACCCCATAGATCCAATATGCCCACCTAGGAGGATACCCAGTGGATTGGGGACAGGGAGAAGGGTATCAGGGATACCAACATAATCTTTGCTAATACAATGTATCTAATTTTGGACAATAAAGATATCCATTGATAAAAAAGCTGTGTCATGGTGATTGCTCTCTGATGATTGAAGTCTACAGTGACAGAACAACAATCAGAGCACAAAGATTGACAACTGTGACATTTTCAAGGGAAGTTTAGTTTCTCACAATGAGCAAGCTTCTATAATTGTTAACATAAGTAAAAAACCTCATTATCTTCACTGGTATACTAAGGATGTTTTTCAGAGGGCAGGACCCCACCCACTGAAGTCTCTAATTCCTTTGAAAGGAGAAGAGCAGAAGGGCGGATGTTGCAGCAGGAATTCCTCATCAAAACTCCTGCCTAGGAAAGTTGTGTTGACAAATTCCGCAACTATGCCACAGGGAAACCATTACAGCTTTGGGCCAAGTGGAGGCAGTCTCCATCCTGGGCTAGCAGCAGGATTGTCCGCATTGGCCACATAGTACTGACTTTTAAAGGCATGGAAGCGCAAAGATTTAGGGGTTGCTGATTATCTTTCTCCTTCGTTTCAGAAAGCAGCTGAGGTCAGGACATCTGTGGTAGGGCTGGTGTTCCTGCAAGGAGGACTCAGAGGACATTTCGTGAAGAGGAGAAGATGAACCCTAAATTGTACTGGAAACACTGTGATGTTGGGGAAGCCACGACCATGACGTACCTGCCAGAGAAAGTTGCAGCTTCAGAGTGGGACCAGCCCAGATGGAGGCTATGTGTGCTGTAAGCAGCAAAGCTGAAGAGACAGGGCTACCCGAGCCCTTTGGAGTTGACATCCTGTGTCAAAAGTCCCAGGTGCCAGACAAGGAGCTGCAGGATTTGATGCTTGCCGAGTCTTAATCCAATCTTTCCTTTCTATGTCCCACACTCTCCACTTTGGGAATGGGAATGTTTACTTTGTGCCAATGAGACCGAAGAGGAGAAAGCTAACAGTTTCAGTCAGGATCTGATGCCCAAGGAGAAACAGAAGATGCCAATTCACATGCCAAACTCCTGGTAGGACTAGGACTCATCTCTGACTGTCACTGATCTACAGCACCCCTGCTGTCCACAGTACAACATGCTACCACCCCGTCTTGAGATCTGTCATCAAGATTTATAGCCAATTCAGTCTTTCCCCTGCCTATCTGAACCAACCTATAAAGATGGTGACCATGCCTTTTCCCTCTCTCTTGGCTCTTCCAGTCCCTTCCTGGGCTCCTGTCTTCTTTCCAGACTGTAGTGTGATCAGCTCTCTTGCTCGGTGTGGCCTGAACTCCCCCCACTTGAGTCTTGGTCCCTGGCCCCACTGAGTGGGGAGGAGAAACGTACCCCTGTCTCTTAATCCTTGTCTTCCCCCATCAGACTATGTCTGCCTTATGGTCTCTAAATTTACCATGTTCAGATTTCCACTCTGGACCTGTCAGGTGGGTGCTCTCCCCCCTCCATGGGAAAGCACACAGTGTTTTCCCCTCCTTCAAGCTCTCTGTTTGACCTCAGCTTTACTTCAGTCTGACTTCCCTCTCTAAGCCTCAGTTTCCCTAGCCTTCCTCCTGGTCCCCATCTTTTTGTTCTGTCCACAGTTTTCCTCCAGTTTGGCTCCACTCTAACTCAGCCTCAGCCCCGTCTAGCTCTCTGTGTGCCTACAGCTAATCCAGTAATCCAGTAGCTAATCCCTAAACTTCCACTACTTTTAAATGTGTTTTCCACATCAAAATGTTCTGGCCTCCTTTCTCAGGTCCCAGGTCCCCTTAGGCTTTTCCAGTTTGCTGACTTCCCTCCATGGGAAGGCGGGGAGGAATACATAACAAACGCCAATGTGTATTTTTCCCAAAATTTCCCCTTTCACGGGCTGCAGCCCCCTCAAATCTTTCCTCAAGGCTTTCCACGTGTACACCCCACTCTAATCCTTCCCTGGAAACCTCAGTTTCTTCTTGCTCCCAATGTATTAATAGTCTTACTCTACCTTTTCTTTAAAATTTCTCTTGAGTAGGTTTTCCACAGAAAAGTGTGTTCTGGCCTTCCTTCCCAGGTCCCAAGTCCCTTTAAATAAACTCCACAAGTTGTGATTGAGAAATAAACTCAATAATTCATATTTTTCCTTCTTGATTCCATCTTTATTATTCACTAAAGATTGGGAAAGAACCCAAAACTTGGGGTTCAGAAATCTGGGGGAATGCTCTGAGCCCCAAAATTACTGCATCACCATTATATGTTGGAAGTATAAAATTTATATTTTGACTTCACAGAGGTCACAATTAAGAGACTGCCTTGAGTCTCAGATGAAACTTCTGGTTGGTCACAGCAATGAGAAAAGTAACTCATCTGCCCAGTTATACTTTTTTTTGTTTGTTTTTTTTCTCTCTAACCCAGGCTGACCTGGAATTCACTATGTAGTCTCAGGGTGGCCTTGAACTCAGGGTGGCCTTGAACAGTTATACTTTTAAAGTGTGCTTTTAGGTTAAAAAAACAAACAAACAATGCTAAATTTATGGTAAGGAAATTATGAGATATTTTGGGAGAAGGGTAAAAGCTCAATCACCCACTTAACATTCTAGTGATTCTTAGGAAGGGGTGCAGGTAAGTAGAAAGGAATCAATTATAAAATCATAACATAAAAACAACCCAAACTCATGCAATAGAGAAAAGATGGGAAACATCTTGAGGAAGTGAGACAGAGACAGTTTCAGTTTCAAGGAGATGTTTTTTTAGTATACACTTGAGAAGCATTCAGAGCCCAGGCAGAGCAGTGCCTGACGGAACAAGAAGTGTTTCATGCCTGTTTTGAATTACAATTTTAAAATGTGGGAGAAAAAATTGAATTACATACATATCAAAGCACTGTTTGTAGGGTTCAGTTGTAATATTTGTAAAATATTTAGAATAGTGTTTTTCACATTTTCAGGACTCTATCAATTCCCTTCTGTTATTTTGATCCTGGTTGGTCTCCACACAGCCCTACAAGGTGGACATTGCTATTCCTCTTTCCTCAGGTATGTCTCAGAAGCACTTGTTCGAGTGTCCCTCTG
The DNA here is from genome assembly GCA_004024765.1 of Zapus hudsonius. NCBI lineage: Eukaryota > Metazoa > Chordata > Mammalia > Rodentia > Dipodidae > Zapus > Zapus hudsonius. The sequence continues at coordinate 17,507 of PVHP010011428.1, read as the reverse complement.
ACCACTTGCTCTGGTACAGTCCACATCCATACTAAACTAGATCCTAGTGCGAGCTGCCACTGAGGTGACTTCCTTAGTGGTTTGCAGCCCAAGCCAGCATTTTCATAGGTCTTTTCCTTTCATTCTGAATTTTAAATGGAAATGGAACAATTGGAATTTGTCCTGGGTGGGGGACAAGTTCAGGAACATTGTTGCTGGGTTTTCTGAAACAGGATTTGGTAACTTATTTGGATTCTTGAGCAATAAATATCTTTCTCCTTTTTACATTAAAAATTTTATTAGCATACAAAGAAGTTGGATTCATTGTGGTGATTTCCAGAACCTACCACGCTTGTGCCCTCTTGCAAGCTTTCATATCATGTTTCCTTTCGTCCTTCCCCCTTCTCATCACCTCTTTCCCTTCACATGGGCTTCTATCTCAGAAATGGATTCAACACATATGTCAATCAAGCGATGACTAAGCAAACCGAAACTTCCTCTTGTTTCTACTGTGGCTTTGGTTCTTCATGGCTGACTGCTTAGACCAGGCGTGGGTGATCCCCTACCACGAGGGGCAACAATGGCCTGATCAGTTCTGCTGTGGCTTGAGTCCCAGGAAAACAGAAGTGCTGGAGCGAACACATTGACCCTGGAAAGGGGAGATTTGAATGTCTGGTGTAGAACTATTATACTACTTCACTTCTATAGCACAAGAGCATTTGATGAGACATGTGCCCCCAAATATTAGTTGTCTCATCATGTTGCATCATGATTCATGATTACAAGGGGCCTTTGGGGCCTGTGTTCATCTGATAACTTTTATGTTTTGTAATTGTTTGACTATTTGTAAATACGGTCTCCTCTCTCTCTCTCTCTCTCTCTCTCTAACAAATATATATTTTTTATATTTTATTTATTCATTTTCAAGCAGAGAGAGAGAGGGAGAGAGAGAGAGAAAGAGAGAGAGAGGGAGGGAGAGAGAGAGAGAGAGACAACACCAGGGCCACCCTCTTGTGGGTCTGGCTTATGTGGGTCCTGGGGAATTGAACCCCGGGCCTTAGGCACTGGAGGCAAGTGCCTTAACCGCTGAGCCATCTCTCCAGCCCTCTAACAAATATTATTAACTTCTTAACCCGTGTTTTGCTACTCATTGTGACCTTTCACATCAAGCTATAACCAAAGTTATTTCTGATTATCCCCACAGCCTCAATTAGTCTTACCCTGAACATCTGCCTTTCTGTCCCCTCCCTGTGTTTGCTCATGCTGCTGTTCTCAAATGAAATGATCTCCTTCTCCTGCTTCAACTTGTCAAAAATTATATAAGTCTTCAAGTCTCTACTGGAGCTCTTTCCCATCTGTCAATTCACGTCGATTTCTCTGAACTTCCATGGTGGTGCATACAGTTACTAACTCACTGTAGTGCAATTATTTCCTCTAGAAGTGTTTATTTTTGCCTGAATGATGAGATTCTGGTAAAAATTATCAGTAATTTCTCCCAACATTTAATCATTTAAAAAGTTTCAAACATACAAGTAAGTTAAATTTTACAATATAGACATATACCCACCTAGAGCCTTTAATTTATATTGAATCACTTTTGATTTGTTACGTATATAACCTTCAATCCATTCATTTTAATTTCATAATATTACTTGTAATACTTTACAAAATAGCTTCAGAAATCTATACATTTCACCCCTAACACTTTTTCATGCATGTATCAGCAATTATGATCATATTTTAATAATAATTTTGAGATTAACTTTTCTGGATTTGATAGCATTCAACAGAATATTGACTGCATCATATAAAGAATAATTTATTCACATTGATTTAAAGTGAGCCACCAGTTGATAAAGCATTCAAAACTAAAGGTGAGGAAGTCTAGATAAGAGATTTCTGGAGCTGCAGAGCAGGAGGGATGGGTGTGTTTTGAGGAGATACGGAAGGGAGCTAGCTGTATGCATTTTGTACAGGACAAATTATTACTTCTTTTCTAGGAGAACATTTAAGCCATCATTTGATTGAACAAAATGCTACCTTGCACAGTTGGAAATGATAGAAATGAGGTGACAAAGTAGCCATGGAAGGCAGAAGCAGGCTTCCTGTTCTTCAGCCTGTGACAGGCTGTTCCATTGTACCCACTTGGGAGGAAACTCCATGGTGTACAGAGAAAGCACAGGCTATGGACAATAATTGAGAACTAGATGGTGGATCTGTGGGGAGGAACCTGCTGTCTGGAGCCTGTGTAAGTGGCGAGTTTCCAACATCCCCTAATGGGAGGACACATATTCGTGCTTCTTAGATTTCATAACACCTTTTGAAGCATGTTGTCCCAGTCATTATTCAGTGTAAGTTCTTTTTTCAACTATGGAATGCTTAGACTATACCCCTATCACCACTGACTAAACTTACATCTATATTCATGGATATATATCTTCATTTTTCAAGTGATAGACTCTTTCCTGTGTGTTTCTTTCATCAGTCTGGAGTGTTTTACTGGCTCTTTAATTTAAAGTCCCCTCCTCATACCACTTTATCTCTGTCCTCTCACATGGAATGTTCCTCATATCAATGAACTTGATGAGTCTTCACTTAAAAGGTATCATGGTTTGATCCAGGTGTCCCCCACAAATAAAGGATCCTCAGCTAATGGCAGTTAGGGTTTTACAACCTTGCTGGAGCTGTGTGGTTGGGGGTGGGTTTATAGGGATTATAAACCAGTTTCCCTTTGCCTATGCTTGGCACACCTTCCTGCCACTGTTTGCAGTGCTGTGGCAGAGGTGATGTCCAGCCCTCTGCTCATGCCATCGTTTTCCCTGCCAGGATGGAGTCTCCCCTCGAGTCCATAAGCCTAATAAACCCATTCCTCCATAAGCCACTTTTGCTTGGGTTCTTTTTGTGCAGCAACTAGAATGCTGACTGAGACAAGAGGGTAAAAATTCATCATGGTAGAATCACATTTCTCTCTTCTCCTTTGTACTTAGCACACCTGGGCCATTATAGAGTTTACTAAATCTAAAAATAGACAACTGAGAGAAAATTTAACATTTATTCAAATGCCTTGCTGTATTTAACTCCTATCCTGGATCTCTTCCTTCTCCATTCCCCAGGACTGTGATCTACCCTCACTCCTGGACTACAGGCTGCATTCAGACTTTATAGGTACCATCATAAGTTACAAAAATCATCCAACCCATCTCTGAAAACTCCCACTCCTTCCTCATGCTGTTCTCAGCTAGGGGTTAGGAGAAAATTACATGGAAGGAAGAAATTGACCACAAGCTGTGAATGATTGAGAATTTCACTTAATGTGTTCAGTCTCCCGAGGATGTTTACGTAGTATGAGGATGGGAAAATCTTGCAGTGTGACAAAGTGACTTCAATAATTCCAGGCAGTTTATGTGAAAAAGACCTATGGATTTGGTTGACTAAAAACACAGTCCAAATGATCTAAAATTTTTTTAAATGTGAAACATTCTTCTTTGAACCTATTTTAATCCTGCTTTTGCTATGTATTTTTAACTTACTAGGGGACTATTGGTTTCTGCTCTTTTGTAACAGGTTATGTGGTATCTGATAGATTGGATACAAAAATGTAGAAAATAATTGGGATGGTGTGCATCTCTCAAATCGTGTCAGCTGAGAATGGGGTTCAATGCTGAGAATCACAATTGGTTGAGCTGCTGAGAATAAGGGACTGTTTTGTGTTATAATGGTTAGATACTTAGTCATAAATGGAAGGAAATAGTCGGACATCTATATCACCACCTCCATGTCTCAGGAAATAATCCAGAAGAGGGGACAGAAAGAATGTAAGGTGGAAGAACGTGTGGAGTGAGGGATGAGGAGGCTTTTGAAACTCACAAGCAGATAGGACCAAAAGAGTGTGATACAGCTTTCATGAATCATCAGTCAGACTAGGATGGGCTTTTCAGTGATGTAGATGCCCAAGTCATTCATGCTTTTGCAAGTAACCCCTCTACTTTGCTACTTTAAGAAACCACAACAAACTCATTATTAGTTCACTAAGCAACACTTGGATGGAATTGTTTCTTTGTTCTGCAATAAGTATACTACCTGGGTTCTTAGAAGTTTATTATTGTCTCCCTAGAAAAACTCCTGTGATAGTTATATAACCTTAAATAAACTACTTGAGTTTTTTAAACTCCACCTTCCTCATCCTTTAAATGGGTATTATAAAAATAACTACACCTCAAAGATATTGTTAATGAGATTGACAAAAAAATCATTTATCACAGTACTTGCTCTACAAGTGTAAAATAAACACTATCATAACACCTAACAAAAATCATTTATCACAGTACTTGCTCTACAAGTGTAAAATAAACACTATCATAATACCTATTTACCCATAGTCATGAAAAAAATATCCACTATTATTAAAGTGAAGGTTTTAGCATTTTTTTGTCAACATAATCCCACATTTCTTATTGGCCAACACCTTACCAGATGCACCTATATCAACTTGCTAAGTATGTAGATAGTTGATTTCTTGGTGCCATGGAAATAAATCTACTTATAACAGTACAGGTAAAGAGGTTTATTCCTAAGCCCTGATCATGCTGCAAAGACTGACCTCAAAGACCTCCATGTGTTCAGGTATGAGATTTGCCTCTGGGTGATTTCTGTGCACAATCAACTCAAAATTTACTTTTTTGTCTAGCAGAACTTCCATAGGGAGGTTATATCAAGCTAGAACTTGTATTAATCAGTTTTCCCAAGGCTGAATTGCCAGAGGAGTTGGAATTCTCTTTCTTTCTAATCTTTGTTACTGTGCCTAACGGAAGGGAGGAGTGTCAATGCCATTCCTATTTAAGCAGAAAGAGAGGACAATTTCATTACTTGAGCAGAAAGAAAGAGATTCCTAAGACATGCCCAAGTTTACCCCCGTCTATTGCATATGACAAGTATATTCCTGATTTTAGTCTCATTAGTTCCTGTGAAAATCAAAAAATGCTATTGCATACTGTGGATATCATCACGAGGCCTGGTGAATGACTTTTGCAGTAATTGGTGCAGGCCTTTATCCAAGAATTGTCCTTTGTTATTTTTGTAACATTTTGTCTGTGAAAGGTTGGACTGGAGCATTCTAACATTACTGGCAATTAGAATTTGTCTAGTTATAATAAAATTTACAATGAAGTGAGACGAGGATAAATTTTTGTATCAAATACCATAAAATAGAGAATTTTCTGTGCCTCATTGTAGCATTAGAATAAATTATTTAAAGAAATATTAAAAGTCTTTGTTCTGAATTTATTGAGTTCAAACACACTGGCTCAGTACCAGTACCTGCCACGGAACTAGGTTTCAATTAAATATTTCAGTAAATCTTGTGAACATCTTAAAATTTTTTCATCTAAATTATGTAAGATGGAAAAGAGTTCAGGGATCTTAAATTGTGATGCAATTTATCTCAACCTGTGCCTGTTTTTTATCCAGCATACTGATGACATCACAGAGAAGGAAGCAGCTGTAGCTTCTCTTAGCTTCGCTTGCAAAGCTGGGTGGTTGTCCTCTTATTTTTTTTTAACAAATAGGAAAGTTTATATTTTGAGTCCATTCAGTGAGAATTAATTTAAAGAATATATTCAATTTACCCATAAATTTCCACTTGCTTCCTATTACCTTCTTATCAACCTGTCAAAATCACATCTTAAGCATGATAAAATGCACATAGTTTAGACCTATTGGGCAGGTGGTTGTCAAAGATTAGAGTTCTTTGTTGTACACTCTTACACCACAAAAAAATAATTCAAACAGTTGTGGGTATATTTGTTTTGTTTTGGGACAGGATCTAATTATGTGTCCCAGACAGGCCTCAGATTCACTATGTATCCCAGAATGACCTCAAACTGGTGGCTGGAGTGCTGGGAATGCAGAAATGAAAAGCCATGGTCAGCAAGTGGCTATTTCTAATAGTCTATGTCTACCACTAATAATAAAGGATGCATTCAATAACCTTCTTCAGCATACATGGGTAGTGCTCAGGTTTTTTCTTTTTAGTTGTTGCATTTTATCTGAATTTGTTGGATGCTCCGCAGTAGAAAAGACAGTGTTCTGTGGGGATTTACTGATGAACTAAACATCCTTTCACCTTGGAATTCATGCTCTTGACACTAACTTTCATATAACCTTCTGCCGGAGAGGTAAGTTCTCCATACCTCAAGTACTTGCACACATAGATCCTCTCCCCTGCTGTTCTCTGCTGTGACCATGATCTTTCTTGAACATATAATTCATTTCCCACATCTTGTTGGAATGTACTGGACAACTGTGATCTGCCTTTTTCCTCAGAGCTTTTCAAAACTCACCATCTGTTTTAAAATGTGAAGGATCTCACTATTACATAGTTTCTTGGCTCTAACGCTAAAGACAGGTAATTCATAGCTTATAAAAATATTAACAATTAATAATGTGTGAAAGTTTTTTACATATTTTAGAAAGCTAGAAACATAACATTTTTGGGTTAGTCTCAAAATTAAAGCTGTAATGCATGATGGGTATAGATTTTAGGTCAGTAATAGCTAGGTAACAAACAAGAAGCAATACAGATATGATGGTTTGAGTGGACCTTTGAGAAGTAGAGCATCGGTGAAGGAGGTTTGTTGTTGTGGGCAGGCCTTAGGTGTAAGTCAGCCCGGATTGCTGTACTCATCTCATTCTCTCTCTCTCTCTCTCTCTCTCTCTCTCTCTCTCTCTCTCTCTCTCTCTCTCTCTCTCTCCTCTTTACTGATGAAAAAATGTGATGCTGTTTGCACTTCTCATGCTTTCCCTGGCATAAAACTTCCTCTACAAACTGTAAACTGGAAATAATCCCTTTCCTTCCATAACCTGCTTCTGGTTGCATACTGTGTCCTAGCAACGAGCAAGTAAAAGATGCAGCAGAAAATGTGTGGGAAAAAGGAAGAGAACTGGAATCTGGAATCTGATATTGAGCAGTGTTCTCTGAGAAGTCTTTTTCAAGTTAAATATAAATATTTACAAAATTATTTATTCTTTCCTTATTTTCCTATAATTTACAAATGCATATTTTAATTTGATATAGAAAAACATTAGTTTAATTTATAATTGTTTTTACTTCGCATTATTTTGAGTATAATGCCAGCTTTTCATTCTAGTACATCATTTAATTTCTTTTCCTAATCATAATCATGAGCTAATTAAAATGAATAAAAACTAATCTCCAGTGATATGCATATATTCACATATATGTATGAGGTTATCTCACTAAAATTAAAACATCAGTAGGAGATAAAGATCAGCCAATTTACAAAACTCAGTAGCAAATTTTATGAACAAATAATTAAAAAGTTAATATCATAAAAATACCTGCAATATTTTTATCTGTTTATCTGTCATGTGAATTTTTGCCATCCCACAACTAGTCATTTTCAGCCTCTGTCATGTTGATCGGAAATCATGAGTTCCTCTACACACTGCTGTTGAGTAGCGAATGAGTATGTGTGGTTCTAGTGATTTGAGTCAGAAGTCTCCCATAAAGTCACGTGTTCTGAGTGCATGCTTCCCAGTTAGTGGTAGTTTAGGAGGTGAAGCCCTTCTGGAGAAGGTATGTTGCTTATGGAATGCTTCTGTGTGTCATACCTAGCTCCCTCTTACCTGAGCTCAGCTTATAATCATGCTGCTTTCTGATAGCTGCTACAGCAAGAAGTGATATCCAGCCTCTGCTCTACCATCCTTTCCTGCATGCTGCAACTTCCCTTCAAGACTTTATACCAAAATAAACAACTTTCCTTCTATAAGTTTCTTTTGGTCAGGTGTTCTGTTCCAGAAATGCAAAAGTAACTACAAAGGAAAACTGGTACCAGAGGATTGGGGTCATTACTGCTAGAAACAAATATGGCATTTTTTGGGGGGCATTAATTTATGGGAGGAATGTGGATGGATTTGAAACATTGAATAAGAAATGCCTTGTAGGACTATAAGTGGAGCTTGATAGACCATTCTGGTGAAAACTGAAAGACACAAATTCAGAAGGAACTGTGAACTGTGGAGGTTTGGCTTATGAGAGCAAAGGGAACTGAACCAAAAGGCAATTTGTCTGAAAGATTGTTTCTGCTTGTCCCATGTCCTGAGAACTTAAGCAAACTTCAAATTACAAGTAATGGGCTGTTATGTTTTGGTAGACCATAGAGTAGAAAGATATGAAAGATATAAATTGATACAGAAAGAAATGAAAGTTTCATGCTGGAAACTGTAGTCCAATTCACCTGCAATCATTTGAGAAATTATGACCATTAGGATTTGGCAAGCTGCTTTGCATTGGCACAGTAGGAGGAGTGCTGACTCTACTTTGAAAGGAGAGGCCCTCAAGATAGACTAGGGGAAGAGGCTTCCTTCTCATCAAAGTCAGCTTTAAGTCCCACTGAATTAATAGATTTGATAGCTCACCTAGTACTAGTTTTGGAAGTATGGCACATGCAGGAAAACGAGGGTCATTGAATTTGAGAATTGCTTTTTGTAGATGGCCCCTAGGTGATGTGGAACAGAATCATCATTCCTATCTGGAGGCTGTGGGAGGGAGTAAGATTTCAGGGCATGATATGGAGCCATGGGGATAAACTGTGGTTTATAGTGGAAACCCCAGGATTTTGGAGATGACAGGAATACTAGGCTGCCATCAAGGAAAACAGGTTGCTCTGACTTGGTGGATCTATCCAGAAAGCAAGCTGTACAGCTGGAGCGGTGGAATTGGGACTCTAGAGGGATTGTTGTTTATTTATTTATTTATTTATTTATTTATTTATTTATTTATTTATTTATTTATTTATTGCTAGTACTAGATGCCAGACATGGAGCTGTAGGATGTAATGTTCATGCTACTGGGCTTAGACCTTGCACTGGTCCTTGTAATACCTTCTTTTGCAGTGGTACTGTTTATGCCATTATGCAATGTAATTTGTGTTTTGATTTTACAAACCCACAGTTAACAAGACACTCTCTTAGATGTAACTTTGGACTTTTAATCTATATTTGAATTGGCAAAGATTATAGGAATTTTTAAATTTGGACTGAATGTTTTACATCATTTGTTGTGAGTCTATGAGGACCAGAGGCAGAATGTGGTGGTTTGAATCAGATGTCTCCCATAGGTTCATGTTTTGAATGCTTGCTCCCCAGCTAGTGCCAATTTGGCAGGTAGGGCTTTTCTTGAAGAGGTGTGTTAGTGTGGGTGAGTTTAAGGGTATCATAGTCAGCTTCCCTTTATCAGAGCTCAGCTCATTTTCCTTTTGCTTTCTGTCAGCTGCTGTGGCAAGAAGTAAAATTCAGACTTTTCTCAATTATCTTTACCCTGACATGCTGAAACCTCCCATCAAAACTTTACACTAAAATAAATCCCATTCTCCTATCAGCTGCAATGTTTTGATCAGGTGTTTTTTTCCCAGTAATGAGAAGGTAACTATAACACAATTCTTTGGCATCTCTGAGTTTGTTAACCATTCAACATGGATAACTCTGTCGCTCTTGAGAAATCCTTGAGGAAAAGATGTCAGGTGTATGGAGTGGTAGAATGTAAGGAAAGAGGATAGGCTATGTTGCAGATAATAGTACTCAACTAGAGAAATAGAAATAGCAATTCTTCAGAGAACAAATCATTGGGTCTGCAAAACTCCGAAAATGCATAGGACAGACACTAAAGATGTAAGAAAAGTTTAAGCTTCAGAAACTTTAAAAAGAATATATATAGGAACACATTTTTTTCTGAATTTCCCCATAAGAGAATAACTCTTGTGAAAACCAACTCTCTTTGTGATCCCTTTCAAAATTCGTTGAAATGAAAGACAAACTGTGCATGAGTATGAATTACAGTCTACCTGTAGAAGCGTGATCTCTGCTCCATTTCATTTAAGAAGAACTTCTATCTTGATACTGAATTGACCTCAATCACTACAAGTGGCTTATTCAAGTTTTCTCTGCTTCTGCCTTCTGTCTCACAGATATAGTGTGAGTTTAGCAAGATGAAATATAGTGTTTATTAGCACAAAGGTTTTGTCTAGGAGGAAAAGTTTTACAAAGTAGCTTTTGTGCTTAAGGGTATCATAGCCAGCTTCCCATTGCCAGAAATCGGGTTACCTTAGAGATTGTTCCACTAATTTATGAAAATAAGTTATTAGAAATCATGTTGTATTATTTGTTTTCAAAAAATCTTACATGTGGATTAAATCTCATAAGCCCAATTCACCAACTTTTCAGGTAGATATTCACCCTGAATTTGTAGAGCAAGACATGTTGAGAGTGAGAATTATGATAGCTAGAAAGATCTATGAAAAAAAGAGAAAAGCCTACCATTCTAAAACTTTCCATTTGTGATGGAAAAGTAAGAAATTCTTGAGGAGGGAGGTAAATTTAAACAGATTTAAGTGTCATAGAATATGTGATGTTCAAAATGTGTTATTATTAATATGTTCAGCTTCTGTTTTTATTTTCTAAACTAAAAAATGTAAAAGATTTTTTAAGATGAGAGAGAAAGAGAGAGAGAGAGAGAGAGAGAGAGAGAGAGAGAGAGAGAGAGCTTGACATAGCAAAGGCAGTTAAAGACACCAAGACAAAATCATGTCTCTTTGATGGTTGTTTTAAGTCAGGTCCTTCAGTGGTGTACTCACTGGCAAGATGCCCATTTCACAGTAAATAACATCCAACCCATGATCATGCAAAGTAACCCTAATTTAACTTAATAGGTTAAAAGAACACATGAAAGTAGAATGGGGGCTAATAGAGAAGAAGGGAGAAAGGGTAACTGAAGCCATGACATCATTTTCCCTCTGCTGAAATCCAGGCCCTTGTTTTGCTGTTTGTTTTTCCTTAATAAATTCACCACTACTCATTTTTCAAAGAACTCCCGGAATTTCTCTGCTATTACTTTTTCTTGCATCACGTTTCTCTTTTCCAGTACATCTCAGTTTTTAAAGTACTCTTTCATTAGGGCAACAATATGTCAATCTCCTTTATTAAAACACATATATTAACCATATATAGTTATTAAGAGTTTTCCCATTTTGGCTTGCCATTGAGTTCTACAAGCTTAATATAGTGCTACAAAACACAGCGCTAAAAATAATAAGAAACATTTAAAATGAATACGTAAAATTAAACAAAAAATTGAAAGAGAAGCACAAGCAAAAATTAACATACTAGAGAGGATGCTGAGCACATAATCATCTTACTGATTAAATTTATAATATGCAACATGTATAGTAGCCATAGGACCATTTATGCAAACTATTATTGCTTGTTTAACCTGTTGTAACTTTGAGCTCTTTCAGAATAATATCTACAAGACAAAGAAGGCTTTCATCAGTTGAGATATCTTTAGCAAATGACCTCCTTTGAGAGGGAATATCTCCCTGTTTTGCCTATACAATGCTCAGTATTAGAAAAGGGTGTATCTAACTTCCAAAAACCATTGTCACTACCTTCGGGTAAGAAATGGACATTAATTGGACTAAATGACATAATGACTGAGAAAGTTTTCAGTGCTCAGCTTTCTAAAAGAAACTTTGCCCCTAGTCCTCCTTTTCAGAATGCTTTCAGCTTGAGGTTACCCAGGAGTCTTAGTGGTTTGAGGTCATTATTACTTCAAAACAAAGAAAAAAACAATTTTTATGAATATTTCATCAAAATTGCTTCATATATAATAGTATATGATGTTTCTATAAAAGAATAACAATGTATGAAATCATAGCTTCGTCAGTACAAATATTAAATAATTTTCTTCGTCTTCATATAAGTATTTTTTTTGTGACCAACAAGCAACTCTTTAAGAGAGATGTTTGGAGTCTGAGTAGAGTCCTTCTCTCTCAAGGGTTTGCTCTATCTGTGAAGTCAGTGTTCCAGGTAGGTACATCTCACTTGTTAATAACTTCATTACTTTAGGGTAATTTCACCTCTTCCCTGTTAAAACCAACTGAGTTGCCTAACCTGACACGCTGCTTTCTTCATTCAGTCGACACTTGTGAGTGTCTCCCATTAGATGCCTTGCTAACTGCCTTTAAAATGTGTAAGATGCTATTCTCACCTGGAAGTTTACATTTCCAGACTGGTGTTAGTTTCCTTGATATTATTTTCAGATGTATGCTAGTCCTGAGAAAGCCTTTTCCTTGTATCACCTTCATAAACTACCAATGTTCCTGCTGCTCAGAGCAGCACATCTAATTGTCATGTTGTGTACGAACTTGGCCAACAGTAATGTCATTCCCTAACACAGAATAACTTTGGAGGGCATTATTGCTAGACAACTATACTGTGGACAATTTTAAATACTTGGCTGCTACACCTGAATTCTATTCAGTAATACCTTTGACCTCATATTTTACAATTAAACCTTTCTGTGTTTCTTAATTCTGAAGCATGAACTATTTTGTAGATCTTTTTACATATGATTACTTACTCCAGAAAAGCATCCACTTTTTTTTATTGTTCATAATGAGTTACATTATTTAGTGGGCAAACAATGAGTTGTTATCCCCAATTCTCTGATGCTCCCCATCCCCCACCCCCAACCAGCTGGATATCCTCCTCTGTGGGTCGTCTGGATCAGTCCTTGTGACAGGGGACCATGGATAGCCTAATATTCAGCCAGGTTCTCCTGGCCCTAGTATGTTGTTTCTGAGGGGTAAAAGCATCTACTTTTAATGTTCAATTTCTTCTGCTGTGTGTCTCTCCTGCCTCCATTCTTACCACCTGCACTTGGTTTACTCAGTAGATATTTTTGAACAATTAAGTCAGATATGAATTTTATATCACAAATGAAATGGGAGGAAGCCTAACTTCCAAGAATAATTGCTCAGGTTTGCATCTCCCTGTCCCAGTTATTGGTTCCTTCCCACACTGAGCTATTGATCAGAGACCATGAGGTCCCCAAAATGTGACTGACTTCTGTCAAAGCTCTTGCATATGTGCCCCAAGCCTAAGGTAAGACCTTATTGCTAAAGAAATCACAAAGTGTCATCAAACAACACCAAGAGATCCTGATAGATCCAGAATCATAACTAGCTCCCAGATGGTAGTATTGCATGAGCTGCCAGGGGAAATTGGTCAATGATATTTGGAGAAAGCAGAGACCACTGATATACAATATAGACAGTTGTCACAAGAATGCTGAACACACGTCTGTATGGAAGAGACCAGCTAGTCAAGAAATGCTCATCTGTGCAATTGTGACATGATTCTTAATTCAAATAAATTTGTTCCATAGTGATTTAGTCGGATTTCCACAGACTATCAGGCTACCTGAGTAAAGCATTAGTATACCTCATGAACTAACAGTGCTTTGCAAGCCAATTTTCAGATGTAGCTTTATTTTTCAATATTAGGGTGACTATTACACAGATAAATGATATTTTAAAAATAGAGCTCAGCAGTACAGTTCAAGGAAGAATTCTGGTGTGCTTACCGTATAGTGATGGGGATGAGTGTGTTGGTGTTAATGCTATAATTAGCAGAAAGAGTCAAGGTATTTTGAGAACTTCCACATCCATATTTTACTGTGATCCTGCCTTCCACAAGATACAGGTGAAGGAAATGTTTTCCAAAATGATTCTCAGTACCTTTAAGAAGAAATGATACATTAGCAATTAAGGTAGCTGTACATTTTTATGTGCTCTGAAGAAAAACCAGCGTGTAGCTGTACATTTTTCATCCAATGACTCAACAAACACAATATTCCCTCAAGGAGTAATAACATGGGATTTTAATAGTGCAATTAGATAATTACTTGTTGCAATGCATGCTATGTTGGAATTGCACACAACTTTCCTAACACTGGCAATGAGACAGTATTAAAATATTTTTAAAATTCATTTTCAAGCAGAGATACAGAGAAAGATAGAGAGAGAGAAAGAGAAATAGATAGATAGAGAGAGAGAGAACACCAGGGCCACCACCTTGGGGGTCTGGCTTATGTGGGTCCTGGGGAATTGAACCCAGGGCCTTAGGCACCAGAGGCAAGTGCTTTAACTGCTGAGCCATCTCTCCAGCCCTTGTTTGTTTTAAAGACAGGATCTCATGTAGCTGAGGTAGGCCTTGAACTCACTGTGTAGCTGAGGATGATCTTGAACTCCTAATCCCACTGCCTCGCCTCCTCAGACTCTGGGATTACTGTCATGTGCCACCATGTCTGGCTTTGTACTAGTAACTTCATATAAGTTTAACTTCTGACTGTCACATAGGTATTATTAAGTAGATGTCCTTAATGATTTTAACTCTACTTTCTTTTAATGTTAAATTGAGATGTGGGTACCTATTAGAATTAATGATGATAGTTTTTAAATAATATAATAAAAAGAAATAATCTGGCATATATTAGATACTCAATAGCTTTTATAATTATTGAATTAGAGGTCTAAATTTTATTTTCTATTGTTTCTCATTTCTTAAAAATACTTCAATTTTGGGTTTCTGGTTCATGATGGCGGACTAGAAGCCATGCTGTGGCCCCAGGGGAACAGAGGTTAGGGTTTTTAGCTGTGCTAGAGGCCATGGAAGCAAGTAATAGCCAGGTCCTCAACTCCAGTCGCCTTCCAGCAACAGAGTCTTCTGACTGAAACCTGAATCTATCTCGAGGACGCACGGAGGCAGTGAGTGCAAAAACCCAGCTGGCAGGACCTGCTCCTGCGGGCTGAGCTGCTCCTTTCCCCATGGCTGAGCGGCTCGCCTTCCCTAGGCTTCCTGGTCCGTACTGCTCCTGCTCCCGGTCCGGGCCACTCCAGTTCCCGCCGATCCAGGGTTCGAGCTGCTCCTGATTCCGCGGCTTGGCTCCAGGTCCGTTCCCGGTCCGGGCCCTCCTGCTCCCGGGTCTGGGCCACTCCAGTTCCTGCCGATCCCGGGTTCGAGCCGCTCGCATTCCCGAGCTCCCGGGTCCAAGCCGCTCCTGTTCCCGCCACTCCCGGGGCCAAGGGGCACGAGCTCCTAGCTGGGCCTGAGCTGCCCTGCTTCCAGCCACCCCCTCTTCTCCCCAGGCCCCAAGCCACCAGGGCTTCCAGCTGTCCCACTCCCCTGCTTCCCAAGCTGCCCCCCCCCAGCCACCAGGACTCCTAGCCTCCACCTAAGACAGGAGCTGAGCCGCCTGGGTTCCAGACCACCACCCAGGCACAGAAGATTCCAGCTGACCCCCCCCAGGGACCAAACCACCCAGCTTGCAGATATCCCCCCTTCCCCCTGGGCCCCGAGCTGCCCGGGCTCATAGCCACCAACCTGGGTTCCAAACCACCCGGGATTCCAGCCACCCCCTGGGGCCCGAACCGCCCAGGATTCCAGCTGCCACCCCGAGGCCCAAGCCGCCAATGATTCCAGCCCCCACCCCGGGGCCATAGCTGCCCGGGCTTCTAGTTGCTGCCCCAGGGCCCAAACCACCTGGGCTCCGCTTCCAACCCCCACGCTGGGGTCCGAGCCGCCCTTTCCAGCACTCACATTTCTCATAGGCATCCCACCAACCACCTCAAGTGGAATCAAAATGGGCAAACCTCGACATAAGAATATTACACCAGCTGAGGAAACCACTCCAAATGACATCAACAACACAACTAAAGGGAGCGAACAGAGGCAGGCCCAGGAAGACACAAACCCTGACCATACTGGCACAGATCCTAAGGAGAACTTAATATTAGTCATGCAAGAAAAGATGGACCAACATATTGAAAGGTTACAAAGTCAGCTTATTAGCTTTGCCACCAGGCTAAATATAATGGAGGAGAACCAAATGGATGTCAGAAGAGACATATCAGAATTAAAGGCAAGCCAGCAAACTGAAGGTATCAAAAACCAGCTTTCCAAATTAACTGAAGACATCTGCAAATATAAGAATGACTGTCAGGAAGAAATAATGAAATCAAACCTGGGCCCTCAGCTCCTGCCTTCTTCCCCTCACGGCGGCGGTTTCCCGGTCCTTGGCGCCAATCGAGTGGCTTCCCCGTGGGAGCTCCCTGTCTTCAGATGTGGTCCTCTCCACCAGCTGAGCGGGGAGGAGGTGTCTCTCCACAGAGGTTTCTTTGTCTAACTGGGATCCAGCCCCGAGTGGCGGCTGGGCCTGTCCCTGGGCGCTCAGCCTCTCCTCAGCTTTGGGACCTCTGCGGGGTTCCCCAACTGCCCTCGGATCTGCAGGGGAGCGCACATCTGGGCCCTCAGGCTCCTGCCTTCTTCCCCTCATGGCGGCAGGTTCCTGGTCCTTGGCGCCAATCAAATGGCTTCCCCGTGGGAGCTCCCGGTCCTCAGACTTGGTGCTCTCCACCAGCTGAGAGGGGAGGAGGTGTCTCTCTGTGGAGGTTTCTTTGTCTAACTGAGATCCAGCCCCGTGTGATGGCTGGGCCTGTCCCTGGGCCGCCCAGCCTCTCCTCAGCTTTGGGACCTCTGCGGGGTTCCCCGACTGCCCTCAGCTCTCCAGGGGAGAGCAAAGCTGGACCCTCAGGCTCCCGCATTCGTCCCCTCACGGCGGGTTACGGTCCTTGGTGCCAATTGAGTGGCTCCCACTGTGGGAGCAACCGGTTCTCAGACTTAATCCTATCCATGAACACCCCCCCCCCCATATACACAGGCAGACGTGAGCCCTAGCTTGGTTCCGGGGCCAGTCAGTAGGCAGATACCTGGGGGCCCTGGCAGAGGCCAGTTCATCAGACGGGTACATCCCAGGAGGGCACAGGCGCTCTCCGTGAGTACCAGGGATCACGCGCAACTGCCAGGAAGTAAAGTGGGCTGAATAGCACTCCTCAGGGCATCTGAGTCCCACTTCGCTATCTGGGCATAGGCAGAAACCAACGGAAAAATGTATCTTCCCAACCCAGGGCCCCTAGGCCCATTATGGAACATGAAATTGACAAGGAAGTGGAAGGAGTTCATACACAATTGCAGAGAGAGAACAATATGACTCCTGACCACAACAGCATTGCAAATATGATGCAGTTAAGGGCTGATATGGAAGTTATGAGAAAAGACATGAATGAGATGAAGCATTCTTACTCAAGCATAGACTCCAGACTGAGTATGATGGAGAGAAATATGAACGAATTCAGAAATACATTAAGTGAATTAAAGATTAATCAACTAAGAGAAGAGCTGGACAATTAATTAATTAAATTTGATGAGGACTTAAGAAAACTTAAAAATGATTATCAGGAATCCCAAGCAAAAACAAAAATAGATTGGAAATTGGATCTCACCAAAGAATTGGGTACTATAAACAAAATCATAGCAGAAACCAATAATGAAAATGAAATATTAAAAACTTCCCTTGAAGCATTCAGTCCCAGGGTTGATAATCTGGAGGACAGACTTTCAGAAGTAGAAGACAAAACAGAAGGAATTAATAAGGATGTCATAGGTTTCAATAAATTCAAGAAATCAAGTGAGCACAATTTGAGGGATCTATGGGATACAATAAAGAGGACCAATATTAGAATCATGGGGATCCCAGAGGGAGAAGAAGCCCAGGCTAAGGGCATAGGAAATATCTTCAACAGAATTATTCAAGAAAACTTTCCCTATCTAACAAG
>PVHP010011427.1:33019-45610 GCA_004024765.1 Zapus hudsonius | reverse complement strand
AGGAGGCAGAGGTAGGAGGATCATTGTGAGTTCCAGGCCACCCTGAGACTGCATAATGAATTCCAGGTCAGCCTGAGCTAGAGTGAGACCCTATCTCAAAAAACCAAACAAACAAATGAACAAACAAAAAGGCACTTGTGCAAGCCTGACAACTGGAGTATGGATCCCCAGCACCCATGCAAACCTGGGTGCAATCTATAAGCTCAGGAATCTGTAAGCCCAACACACATATGGCAATGGGAGACAGTCAGGAGAAGCCTTCCCAACAGCCAACAAGAGACCCTGTCTCAAACAAGTTGGAAGGAGAGGACCAATAACTGAGGTTGTCCTATACATGCATTCTGTGGTGTGGCCATCCACATGCACACACAAGTAATAATTTTTTAAATATTTGAGAGAGAGAGAATGGGAGCACCAGGACCTCCTACCAGTGCAAACAACCTCCAGATGAATGTGCCACTTTGTGTGTCTGGCTTTATGTGGGTACTGGAGAATCAAAATGGGGTCATCAGGCTTTGCAAGCAAGCACATGTAAGCACTGAACCATCTCTTCAGCTCACAAGTAATAATTTTAAAAAATTAAAGACCCCTCAAAACCAAATCCCCTACCATAGGATATGAATAAGCCTTGGACTAGATAAAAAGCTTCCTCTCCTACTTACTCTCTGTAAACCTTTGCCTTTAAGAGACAAGAGAAAGGGAAGATGGGGAGGAGGCATGACGATGGACCCTGTACCTAGAGTTGAAAAGTTGGCTACACCCCTATGGGCTGGCTAAGTCTCTGGCTGTGATTTAACATTCACAAGACACTGAGCTGAGCAAAAATTCTCTAAGCTCCTCCCCAATGTTCTAAGCTTTGCTCAGAAGTCTGAGTCAATTTTATGGGTCACTGCCCAGTGTAGGAGAAAAGAGCCTCTTGAAAGATGGAGGCCCCACTAAGGATGCAGAAAGTGGGAGTCCAGAATTTGGATGAGGTTATAAACCCAATGAGGTAAAGATATGTGACGGGCAGTCCTTTCCACACAACAAAAGTACAGAAAATATGACACTTCCTGTACTATAAAAGTTACTTATCTAAAACCGGGCATGGTGGTACATGCCTGTAATTCCAGTCCTTGGGAAGTAGAGGCAGGACAGCCTGAGCTATGTGAGACCCTGTCTCAAAAAAAAAAAAAAAAAAGAGGAAGAAGAAAGGCTGAAGAGAGGGCTCAGCAATTAAGGTGCTTGCCTGTAAAGCATAATGACCTGGGTTTGATTCCCCAGTAGCCTCGTAAAGCCAGTTGCACAAAGATCCACCTGGAGTTCGTTTGCAGTGGATGGAGGCTCTGGTGTACCCATTCTCTCCGTTTTTCTTCTCTCTGTCTCTGTCTCTCTTTCTCTCTCTCTGCTTGCAAATAAATAAGTAAACTTTTTTAAAAATCCAAGTTTCAATCTGGGGGTGGTAGTACATGCCTTTAATCCCAGCATTTGGGAGGCAAAGATAGGAGGATCACCATGAGATCAAGGCCACTCTGAGACTACATAGTGAATTCTGGGTCAGCTACAGTAAGACCCTACCTCAAAACAAAACTCCAAGCTTCAAACAAGATGGGAGGATTAATTACAAATAGATAAAGGTAAAAAAAAAAAAAAAAAAAAAAAAAAAAAAAAAAAAAAAAAAAAAAAAAAAGGACCAGCACAAACAGGATTCCTACAATTGGGTAACAGTACTTCTTTCTCCCCTCTGAAGGCCCTTAGTAAAGATGAAATCACACACAGAGCTGCCAACAGTTGCTGGCAGAATGGCTGTTCAGAACAAGCCCTTTATGACAGCACCTCAGAGAATGGAGAGAGCACCCCCTCCATAGGAGCTAGTGCTGAAACTCCCCGACTATGACAACAGCAGCAGGGAGAAAAGGGGAAGCCTTCCTGTTTACCAGTATATACAAGCACTGGAGACTCAAATTAGAATAATCCCTCTAGGGCTGGAGAGATGGCTCAGAGGTTAAGGCACTTGCCTCCAGTGCCTAAGGCCCTGGGTTCAATTCCCCAGGACCCACATAAGCCAGACCCACAAGGTGGTGGCTCTGGTGCTCGCTCTCTCTCTCTCTCTCTCTCTGTTTGAAAATGAATAAAATATTTAAAAAAAAAGAATAATCCCTCTAATCTCTCCTCCCCAATCAGGTAAAGTGTATAGTGTACAGTGGCCTTGTAGAATTTATATTGTCTTTGAAAAAGACTTTATCCAACCCGCAGAATCCAGGACCCCACATCGGTAAGAAGCTACTGAACACACTGGGTTCTAAGCACAGCCAGCCCTTCCTGTCCACATACTTGGGAGAGCTGACTGAAGGGACT
Organism: Zapus hudsonius; assembly: GCA_004024765.1. Lineage (NCBI taxonomy): Eukaryota > Metazoa > Chordata > Mammalia > Rodentia > Dipodidae > Zapus > Zapus hudsonius. The sequence goes on along the minus strand of PVHP010011427.1, from coordinate 43,273 downwards.
TAGGCAGCTCAGATTCTGCCATGCTGATAGACCTGGAATAGATGTTCTCAGATCCCAACAGATGACCTATATTCTACAACCAAGGGTCACTTGCATGTGAAATGATTTAGGGGAAATAATTATAAACAACTCAAAGCCCATTCCCTGGAGATTGCTCAGATGGGATGAGTTATTCCTTGAGGTAAAGCCAGCAAGAACATACCTAAACTCTCTCCACCACTTCAAGACACTGATTTACATGAGCCACAGTTCCTACTTTTCGCCTGACTTGAAAGTAGTCCCTCTTTGGCAAAGAAATAACCAGGATGTGTGAAGGCTCATGAGACCAAGAACTACATGTTCTAAACTCCTCCAATCTCTGCACTATTTTTATCTCATTCCCTCCCCAAATTGGGATGGGGATGGACAAAAAGACTTCTGCCTTCAAAGGGAGGAAAGAGGCCAAAGAGAAGACACAACACTCCCTAGGAAAGAACAGCCATAGCCTCTGCCCAGAATAATCTTGACCAATCCTTCATACTCCAGGCCCCCAAAGGGCTTTTTGCAATCACATTCAACTACAGTGACCTCTCCTCACTACCCTAGTCTACTTGTGTACTTCAAGTCTTTATATGGTAAGCTCTGGACAGCACACCTAGGGTCCCCCTCCCATCTTATTTTCCTACCAGACTCAATACACTTATGCATATAACCAGAAAGCTACTTCTATCTTCCTGGGCATTAGGTAGGCCTGCAATGGAAAACTACCAACCCAAAACAAAAGGAGTCAGATGGTCAAAAACAGGTTTTGATAAGTTCTGTTCGCAGAGATATGTAGGGAGACTCAGAGGATAAGAGACCAAGAGCCTTGACCTTAGACATCCTGGTCTAGAGGGACAACAGAACCACACCCAAGAGGGGAAAACAATGTGGCAAGTTTGCTGGAAAACTCAGATGCTAAAGGACAAAGAGCAAAGAAAGAACGTGTGGACGGGGAACTGAGATATGCTGGGAAACATCTACACTTGTAGGAGACCAGAAAGGAAAAAATTAAAAAATACATAAGCCTTTCCTCCCTCTCTTCTCCCTGCAAAGTTGAAAGTTCATTCTCAGATGAAAAAAACAAAAAATAAATGCTTCCTCTCTCTTTTGTGGTCTCTTCCTGACATATCACTTCATGTTCTGCTCAGAACAGGATGCTGTGCTATCCTATGGTACAAATAACAATCAGAGGCATGATGACCCCTGTAGCCATCAGGATGGGAATAAACAGATTTTTCATCCAACGTTTGCATCCCCTCCATTGAAAGGATCAAAGGTCAACTATGAATTTTCTACAAACTTAGGGCTCAGTGTTTGACAATGGAAGTGGCCTGGGCTAAAAGCCAGGGCTACATTATGCGATCCTCTAAACCAAACCAAACCAAACAAAACAAAAAAACAAGGGCTGGAGAGATGCTCAGTGATTAAGGCACTTGTCTGCAAAGCCTAATAACCTGGGTTCAATTCCCCAGTACCCCAGTAAAGCCAAATGCACAAAGTGGTGCCTGTGTATGGAGTTCGTGTGCAGTGGCCAAAGGCCCTGATGCATCCATAGTCTCTCATTCTCTCTCTCTCTCCCTCCTTGCAAATAAAATAAACAACTTTAGAGCCGGCATGGTGGTGCACACCTTTAATCCCAGCAATTGGAAAGCAGAGGTAAGAGGATCACTGTGAGTTCGAGGCCACCTTGAGACTACATAGTGAATTCCAAGTCAGTCTGGGCTAGAGAGAGACCTACCTCAAAAAATCAAACAAACAAAAAAAAACTTAAAAAAAATAAACAAACACCAGGGTGGGGGGCATTTCTTTAAACAACAAAAAAACAAAAAAAGTAGAAAGTTAGTGGAGTCAAGTGGTTCAGGCTAGCTTTGAACTTGTAATCATCTTGTCTCAGCCTCTCCTGAGTGTATAGGGACAACAAGCCTGTGCCACCACATCCAAGTCAGAAGCAAGTGTTTACATTCCTAATAATATCTATCTTAATTCATAAGAAAATAGGAATGGAGAGATGACTCAGTGGTTGAGGTGCTTGCCTGCAAAGCCTACCCCAAATTCAATTCTCCAGTACCCACATAGGGCCAGATGCACAAAGTGGTACATGCATCTGGAGTCTGCAGCAGCTGGAGGAGCTGGTGTACCCATTCTGTCTTTTCTATTGCAAATAAAATGCTTTTTTTAAAAAAAAAAAATAGAGCTGGTGTGGGGGTGGGGAATGGGAGAGTGTGTGTGGGGGACCATAAAAAAAATAGATCTGGAGAGATGGCTCAGCAGTTAAGGCACTTGCTACAGCCTAAAAACCAGGTTTGATTCTCCAGTACCCCCATAAAGCCAGATGCACAAAGTGGTACATGCATCTGGAGTTTGTTTTCAGTGGCTATGCTAAAGGCCTTGGCATGCCCATTTATTCATGGGTTCATTCATATTCATATTCTCTTTCTCCTGGACATGGTGGCTCATGCCTTTAATCCCAGTACTCAGGAGGCTGAGGTAGAATTGCTGAGTTCGAGGCCACCCTAAGACTACATAGTGAATTTCAGGTCAGCTTGGGCTGGATCGAGACACTATACCTAGCAGGAAAAAAAAGGGGGGAGGATGGGGATTGGAGACATGGCTCAGTGGTTAAAGGCATTTGCTTGCCCAGGTTCAATTCCCCAGTACTCATGTAAAGCCAGATGCACAAAGTGACACATACATCTAGTTTGTTTAGTGACAAGAGGCCTTGTCATGCCCATTCTTTCTCTGCTCAAATAAATGAAAAAAATATTAATAGAAAACAAATTTTAAATGCACTTTGGATTGTAACGAGAAGACGAAATGATAAACTACATAGTGACCAGACATTTGTGGTGGATGAACCACAAAGTTGCCATAAAGCCATCGATTCAAGTAACAAAGTTCATTTTTGTATCCATGTTCCACCACCTTGAATTTAAACTAACAATTTTTTTTGTTTGTTTGTTTCTGTCCTTTGTTTTGGGAGGAAGGATCTTGGTATGTAGTCCCAGCTAGAGATCTCTCCATCTCCCCACCACCAATACATAAACACACACAATCCCAGGATGGCTCCACTTTGGAAGTGCTGAGATTGAGTATGAAACACTGTATCTGGAAATTTAACATTTCTTTCTTTCCTTTTTTTCTTAAGGTGGGGTCTCACTCTAGCCTAGGCTGACTTGGAACTCACTCTGTAGTCTCAGTCTGGCCTTGAACTCACATCGATCCTTCCACCTCCTGAGTGCTGGGTTTAAAGGCATGCATCACCATGCCAGGCCTAACAATATTTTTCAAATGGATGGTTCCACCTGCCTACCCTCTAATACCGGACAAAGTGTGGCAGGGAAATGTCCGGAGAGGGGCAAGAGCCTTTTGATTCCCTCACCCCATCCCTGGATAACCAGTGAGCAAACTGTACTGAGCTCTATAACCAGTTCAGCAAGTATGCCTCAATTCTAGGCCACACATTCCTAAATCTCCTCGTAAGAAGAGGTTGGTCAGGAGCAGGGGTGTAACAAACAAGTAGGGTGAAGGAAGGAGTGTGACAACCGTTAAGCCAGCCCTCCAATTTCTATTCAGGTCCATGGCAGTGTCTCATTCCCCCGTCCACTGCCATGGCTGATGCTACCTATTCACTCTTACATCTTCACCCAAACTAAGTATTATTCACTTTTAACTCTTCACCCATTCTAAACACCTAGGTAAAAAAAAATCAGATGTGAGCCGGGCGTGGTGGCGCACGCCTTTAATCCCAGCACTCAGGAGGCAGAGGTAGGAGGATTGCTGTGAGTTCGAGGCCACCCTGAGATAGTGATAGTCAGTCTGGACTAGAGCAAGACCCTACCTTGAAAAACCAAAAAAAAAAAAAAAAAAAAAAAAAAATCAGATATGTCACCAGGTGTGGTGGAGCACGCCTTTAATCCCAGCATTTGGGAGGAAGAGGTAGGACAGCTGTGAGTTCGAGGCCATCCAGGAGCTACAGAGTGAGTTCCAGCCAGGTCAGCCTGGGCAAGAGGGAGACCCTACGTCGAAAACTCACTGGCAACTGGTTGTGTGTACCACCTAACAAGAGGGGCTGGTTTGCAGGACGCCATCAACTCTCAGACACCTTCCTATACACGCACACTTTTCGACTCAACCCACTCAGCTTTCCATAGCTATGGTGTGTCTTTGTGGAAAAAAATGAAAATAAATTCGGTCAATCTGGATGCAACATCCATTTCCATAACCAAGACCCTCCACCCTTTTCCATACAAGCGGCAGCTGTTACTATGACAACCTGTCCAGGAAATTGGCTCACACTCCCACCTCTAGGATCAGGAAGCTAGATCAATGTGTTGCCTTAGGGAGGGGTTTATGGGGAAGAAATAAAAAAACAAAACAAAAATCAAACCACCCCCAAAACAACCTGCAGGCCTCATCTCCCCACCCCACCCTGTATCCCACCTCAACCCAATTTCTTAGGTCCCTCCCCCCCCAACCTACCTCCTCTAACTCATCCTTGGCATCCAAACTGGTAGAGAGTAGCAGCCTCCCCCCTCCTGGGGCTCCTGCTCCCGCTCCTCCTCCGCCTCCCGCTGCTCCGGAGGCGGCGGCAGCTGCGGCCCCCTTTCCCTTCTGCAACTCCATGGCTGCGGCCAAGGGGGTGGAAAGTTCTAGAGATGGGGAACCGTGGGCACGGGCCCTGCTCTCTGCACACACACACACCCTCCTCCTCCTGACGGTCAGGCTCTCTGCACCCTCGGGGTGGTCGTGCCGGGGAGGGTGGGGGGGCTCTGCACCCCTAAAGCCTTCCGCCCCAAGGAGCCCTCTCTCTGGCTCCTAACGCTGCAAGGAGAGACCCCTGAGTTTCTCCCACTGGACGTGGAGGGGACGCAGGGAGGCGTGGACGCTGCCCCCCGGGCTGGGGAGGACGAGGCGACGGCGCTACCGGAGGACCCGGAGCCCCGGCTTCAGCCCGCACCGCACACGGGCGGCCATGGTGGAAGGGCGCGGGGTGGGCGGGCCGAGGGCGACGGAGGCGGGAGGAGCCGAGCGTCGCCAGCCGCGCCGGAAGTGAGCCGTCCCCGGGCATCCGCCAATAGCGGCTTCCGCCGTGGCGCCAGGTCTCCACGGCCTCGGCGGACCGGAGCCCTCGGGCCTTTCTCTCGGCGGCCAATCGTCCCGCGGAGCCCGGAGCCCGCTGTGATGGGCAGCTCGAGCACCCAATCACATCTCTTCTCCGCGCTCCGAGGGGTGGGGCCGGAGCCAGGGGCCGAGTCGGGAAATGATGCGCTGCGCCTGCGCACGGCGGCGCGCCTGCGCGGCGCTTCCCTCCGCCCTCCTGGACTCCCTGGCAGGCGTTTGGGTGGGTTTTAGAATGGAGCGCCGTCCCCGGAGGAGGGTTCGGAGTCGGCTCGGTGACAAGGAGAAGGAACGGAGCCGGAGCTCCGGAGCCGGAGTGCCACGTGCGTGCGCTCCCGCGCGTGCGCGTCTCGGGCTTTGAAAAATATAATGGGCATTGATCAACGTGATCAGAATCGCACGGCCGCTAGCGTGAAGGAAGATTCCCTGTGTGCCTGGGACTCGCTGAAGTCCTGGGGCTGGAGGGACGCCTCGGCGCTCAAGGTGCTTGACTGCAAAGCGTATCACCCGAGTACCATCCCCCAGTACCCACGGAAAGCCAGATGCATGGTTCCTTTGCAAGTCTGTCGGTCGATCGCTCTCCGCTTGCAAGTTAATATTAAAAAAAAAAAGACATAAAATTCTGGACCTGATCATGGTAGCACATTCTTGTAATCCCAGTGATAAAGGATTTGGGGTCCACTGAGGGGTTAGATCTCATAAAAATGGAGGAGATCCCAGGCCCGTGGACCTCAACTTTTGGGTCGTTGTTCAAGTTAAGAAAAAAAAAAAAAAATGAGGGCTGGAGAGATGGCTTAGAGGTTAAGGCGTTTGACTGCAAAGTAGAAAGACCCAAATTCGATTCCCCAGTACCCACATAAAGTCGTATACACAAGGTGGCGCATGTGTCTGGAGTTTATTTGTACTGGCTGGAGACCCTGGCTTGCCCATTCTTTCTCTCTCTGCTTCTTTCTCTCGCACTCGCAAATAAATAAATTTTTTTAAAAATCGAAAATGTGGACTCAGGGAAAGGTAAATAATGAATATAAGATTTATTTTCTGGAGAGTTAGGATCCAGAGGGAAGCCTAGTAGGGGAGCCCAAGCCAAAGGAGATTCTCCTCCTGGCCCAGCTGGAAGGAGGCAAAGGGAAGATGGAGAAAGCTCCTTCACACAGAAATCTCCAGGGAAGAAGCTTCTGGAGATGGGCTAAGAGAACCACTTTTGGGTGGGTCCTTCCCTTCCCCCTTGTTTGGGGCAGGGTCTCTTGTTCACAGCTCCCTTTGTAAACTCCTAGGGAAAGCGTCTCCATTTCCCTAGTCATAGGTGCACTGGGGATTACAGAAGCCCACCACAGCTTCTAGCTCTTTATGTGGGGTTGCAGGATCTGAACGTGTGTGCTCAGTTATACAGCTAGTGCTTAAAACCCACTGAGCCATCCTCCAACCCTCATAATGACTTTTTGTTTTGTTTGAGACAGAGCTGGCCTGGAACTTGCTTTGTAGCCCAAGCTGGCCTCACACTTGTGACAATACTTCCTTCTTCTGTCTAGAACTTTCTGTGTGTTAAATAAAAGTAAAATATGCCTTGGACTGGTTTTTCTACAAATCTCTTCCTAGTACTTTACAATTCTATAGAGCATGCTTTGGATTCATTCTAGGTACAAAATACTGCTTCAGCCACTGACAAATAGAAACCTAAGTCATGACAAGAACATGTACCTGGGAACACACGTATTACTTGAAAAAACAAAAAAAGTAGCCAGATGTAGTGGTGTGGGACATTACATCCAGCACTCTGGAGGCAGAGGTAGGAGGATCACGGTAAGTTCAAGGCCACCCTGAGACTACAGAGTGAGTTCCAGGTCAGTCTGGGCTAGAGTGAGACCCTACCTTGGAAAAAATGAGCAAACCCAATTGGTTCCTGTCGCTGTGTAAATTAAGCATCAAGTCGCTATGAGCATGGCTGGTTCATTTGAACGTATATGGGGAATCCGTATATGGGGAAGCCGGACAAACTCAGAAAAGAACCAGGAAATAAAGACAAACAAAGGCTAGACTGGAGAGATGGCTCAGAGATTTAAAGCACTTGCCTGCAAAGCCTAACAGCACCAGTTTGATTCCCCAGTACCCCACGTAAAGCCAGGTGAACAAAGTGGCACATGCTTCTGGAGTGTTTGCAGTGGATAGAGGCCCTGGTGTGCCCATTTTCTCTCTTTCTGTCTGTCTCTCTCTCTTTGTGTGTGTGTGTGTGTCTCCTTGCAAATAAGCAATTTTTTAAATCTTTCCTTTAAAAAAAAAAAAAAGAGAAGAAAATAGGCTGGTGACTAGCCAACATCTTGATGAGTCAGAGCTGAGCAGGTTTGCAAGCAAGCACCTTTAACCACTGGGAAATCTCCCCAGCCACATTCAGGTCTTTTTGGAGTATACATCCTGAATTTTTAATTAGTTCTTTTTCTTTTTTTAAGAGTCCCTGCAAAGCTACCTCATGAAAGGGATCTTTTTTTTTAAAAAAAAAATATTTATTCATTTTCAAGCAGAGAGAGAGAGAGAGAGAGAGAGAGTCAGGCTTATGTGGGTCCTGGGGAATTGAACGCGGGGCCTTAGGCACTGGAGGCAAGTGCCTTAACCGCTGAGCCATCTCTCCAGCCCTAATTCATTCTTTATTATTGTGGGGTTCACTGAAAAACTTCTGCATTCTTAGACTAGCTGTTTTTCCAGGACATGTAGATATTTTTGTTTGTTTGGACCCATGACCCCAACTAGCTGTCTACAGAGTGAGGGATGCCTTTGCTCTGAATTCCTGTCATTATTGAAGATTGAGCCCAAGGGTTAGCACAGCTACACTAGGCATGTGCTCTGCCACTGAGCTCTTTTGTTACTTTTGTTTTGTTTTGTTTTTCGAGGTAGGGTCTCTCTCTATCCCAGGCTGACCTGGAATTCACTATGGAGTCTCAGGGTGGCCTTGAACTCATGGTGATCCTCCTACCTCTGCCTCCTGAGTGCTGGGATTAAAGGTGTGCACCACCACGCCCGGCTTTTTGTTACATTTTTAAAATATTTACTTGGAAGACAGAGAATGGACCCACCAGGGCCTCTTGCCTCTGCCAATAAACTCCAGATGTATGTGCCACTTTGTGCATCTGGCTTTACCTAGGTGCTAGGGAGTCAAACCTGGGCCGTCAGGCATTGCAAGCAAGTGCCTTGAGCCACTGAGCCATCTCTCCAGCCCCTTTTTACTTTTTTTTTTTTTTTGGTGTTTCGAGGTAGGGTCTCGCTCTAGCCCAGGCTGACCTGGAATTCACTGTGTAGTCTCAGGGTGGCCTTGAACTCACGGCGATCCTCCTACCTCTGCCTCCCGAGTGCTGGGATTAAAGGCGTGCGCCACCATGCCGGGCCATCCCTTTTTACTTTTTTATTCATTTATTTTTTATATGTACATGTGATGTGTGTGTTTAGTATGTGTGGGGGGTACACATACACATGTATGCATATGTGTGTGGAGCCTACAGGTCAATGTTGGGTGGCTTCCTCGATTAATGTCCATCTTATTTATGGAAACAGGGTCTCTCTCTCTCTCTCTCTCTCTCTCTCTCTCTCTCTCTCTCTCTCTCTCCCAACCCTGGGTTTACCAATTTGGCTAGTGTAGATAGCCAGTTTACCTTGGGGATCTGCTGGTTTCTGCCTCCTTAGCACTGGGATTACAGGCATCATACACATGCAAGGCATTTATGTGGGATCATACTTGTCCAGCTGAAGGCATCTTGCCAGCCCCATTCATTGTTTTAGCTTATTTGTTTTTGTTTTCTTGAGGTAGGGCCTCACTCTAGCCCAGGCTGACCTGGAATTCACTCTGTAGTGTCAGGGTGGCCTCGAACTCATGGCAATCCTCCTATCTCTGCCTCCCCGAGTACTGGAATTAAAGGCGTGCACCACCATGCCTGGCTCATTTATTGTTTTTTTGAGGCAGAATCATATGTAGCCCAGGCTGTCCTCAAACTCTCTACTGTATAGCTGAGGCTGTATAGCTGAACTTCTGTTTTTAAATTTTTATTTATTTATTCATTTTCAAGCAGAGAGAGAGAGAGAGAGAGAGAGCGCACCAGGGCTACCACCTTGTGGGTCAGGCTTATGTGGGTCCTGGGGAAATGAACCCTGGGCCTTAGGCACTGGAGGCAGGTGCCTTAACCACTGAGCCATCTCACCAGCCCTGTATAGCTGAACTTCTGATTCTTCTTTTTTAAGTAATTCTTTTTTTTTCTTTCAAGGTAGGGTCTTGGTCTAGCCCAGGCTGACCTGATATTCACTGTGTAGTCTCAGGCTGGCCTTGAACTCATGGTGATCCTCCTACCTCTGGCTCCTGAGTGCTGGGATCAAAGGTGTGTACCACCATGTCCAGAAGTAATCTTTATTTATTTATTTATTTTGGTTTTTCGAGGTAGGGTCTCACTCTAGCCCAGGCTGACCTGGAATTCACTATGTAGTCTCAGGGTGGTCTTGAACTCATGGTGATCCTCCTACCTCTACCTCCCCGAGTGCTGGGATTAAAGGCGTGCGCCACCACGCCCAGCTAGTAATCTTTTTTTAAAAAATATTTTATTTATTTACCTATTTGAGAGAGAGTAAAAGAAAGAAGCAGACAGAGAGAGAATGTGCACACCAGGGCCTCCAGCCACTGCAAATGAACACCAGATGCATGTGCCACTTTGTGCATCTGGCTTTACATGGGTACTGGGGAATCAAACTCAGGTCCTTCTACTTTGTAGGCAAACGCCTTAACCATTAAGCCATCTCTCCAGCCCAAACGTCTTATTCTTCTATCTCTACCTCCCAAGTGCTAGAATTAGAGGTGTGCACCACCATGACTGCCTGCCTTGCTTTTTTTAAAAATAATTCCCATGTGGGAGCTACTGGCATAGCTCAGGTGTAAAGTACTTGCCTACTAACTGCAAGTCTTTTTATAAAAAATATGTTTAAGCCGGGCGTGGTGGCGCACGCCTTTGATCCCAGCACTCGGGAGGCAGAGGTAGGAGGACTGCCTTGAGTTCAAGGCCACCCTGAGACTCCATAGTGAATTCCAGGTCAGCCTGGGCTAGAGCAAGACCCTACCTCGAAAAACCAAAAAAAAAAAAAAAAATG
>PVHP010011427.1:0-32919 GCA_004024765.1 Zapus hudsonius | reverse complement strand
AGTGAATTCCAGGTCAGCCTGGGCTAGAGCGAGACTCTACTTCAGGGGAGAAAAAGATAGACAGAGACAAAAAGTGCATATAAGCATGCCAGGGCCTCCCGCCAATGCAAACAAACTCCAGGTGCATGTACCACTTTGTGCATCTGGCTTCGCATGGATACTGAAGACTAGAACCTAGGCTATCAGGCTTTATAAACAAGCGCTTTTACTGCCACTGAGCAAACTCTCCAACCCTCCCCAACTGAAAATCTGAGTTCAGTCCTCCAGCACAATCAAAAAAAAATCTATCTATATTTTGTAGGAAAGTTTATTTACCCCATCTCTAAAACTTGCACTTTGGCCAGGAAACAAACATTGAGCTGTCAGTATATCAGATTGTTGTAGTCAGCGTCTCGTTGCTGCCTAAAGAACTGGACTAAAAGCAGCTTGTGCAGGAAAGAGTTTATTTTTGGCTTACAGACTCTAGGGGAAGCTCCATGATGGCAGGAAAAATGATGGCATGAGCAGAGGGTGGACATCACCTCCACCACAGCAGGTGGTAAACAGTGGCAGGAAGGTGTGCCAAACACTGGCAAGGGGAAGCTGGCTTTAACACCCATAAGTCCGCCCCCAACAACACTCCTCCAACAAGGTTCCAGTTCCAAAAACTGCCATGGAGCATCCAGAACACATAAACTTATGAGGGACACCTGAATCAAACCACCACATTCCAACTCTGGCCTCCACAAACTGATAACCATACATGATGTAAAATACAATGCACCCAGCTCGACTCAATGATGTTCAAGCATCCCCATAGTTCAAGGTCTTTCATCTGAGCCATAATACAAAAAAATAAATCATAATGGCACAGAACAAATATTCACACTGCAAAAGATGGCATTGGGCATAGCAAAGACAGATGAAACCAATGCAAGATGAAAAATAAAAACAAAAAACATGGCAAACATCAAACTCTGTCTCCAAACCCAACAATTCTACTCAGTGAGGGGTCTCTGGAGTTCCAATTCCATCCCTCCAGCTAGGCTTCTCACAGTCCCAGAAAATGTTACACAGTGCTGGCAGCTCTCCTTGGCAGCTATCCCATTCATAGTCCTGGATCTCCACTGCAACCCAGCATTCATCCTCACAGCTTCATTGGGCTTCCATGCAGGCAATCCAACACACCTGCTTCACATTGTCCATGGCCATTTCCAAAAAACAAAACTGCATTGTAAATTCAATGACCTTCTCTTCCTGTATTTGTTATATTCCATAGTACCAGGTGGGCTACCAACTTGTTAATCAGGGGGGGAACAAAGCCAACTTTGAAGAGCAGAAAAACTTCAACATTGAGGTCCCCTTCTTCCAAAGAGTCCACTTTCTTCCTTCTGTCCCAATGCATACCAGCTGGCCCAATCTCAATGGTTGTCATCTCTCAAACAGTTAAAACTGAATGGGCATCAGTTTAAGCCCAGAAATTTCATTTCCTTCTGTGCCATCTCCATCTGCTCACACCAGTCCATTTCTATGCAAAGCAACCCAGTGCCAATTCTCAAGACACAGGCAGGCAGAGCACAGCAAGCCTCTCACACAAACTGCTTCTTAGACCTGACCCAACAAAATGAATTCTCACCCCTGTAAGCCAAACCTCACAGTCCATAGTTCTCACTGCATTCAGGTCTTTCAACTCTGACCAGAATGGTCCACCAAGCAGTACTTACAGCACTGCTGCGTCTCCCAGGCCAAGGTCTCAAATCTATCCACATTCTTCCTGCAAATCAGTTCCAAACAACCAAAGCCATAGAATCAGGTTCTATCTCAGACCCAATTTAACTGTTACAGTCAGCTTTCTCATTGCTGGCAGAAACAACCCAACCAAAAGAAAGCTGATTGGAGGAAAGGTTGTATTTTTGGCTTACAGACTCCAGGGGAAACTCTATGATGGCAGTAAAAACGATGGCATGAGCAGAGGCTGGACATCACCTCCACCACAGCATGTGACAAACAGTGGCAGGAAGGTGTGCCAAACACTGGCAAAAGGGAAGCTGGCTATAAACCCCATAAGCCTGCCCCTAACAACGCACCTCCAACAAGATTCCAATTCAAAAATTGCTGTCAGCTGGAGATCAAGCATTCAGAACACATATGTTTATGGGATACACTTGAATCAAACTACACACAGAGCCTATAGAACTACCAATAAAATAACATCTTACATTTACCAAAAGCTTGCTACACGCCAGGCAACATTACAAATACTTTACATATATAATTCATTGATATCTTAAATTAAGTGTTATTGTCTCCCCCAGTTTATAGTTGATAAAACTGAGACACAAAGAAGTTTAATAGAGCTGGATAAGGTGGCTCATTGTAATCCCAGCTCTAGGAAGGCTGAGGCAGGAAGATTGCTGAGAGTTTGAAGCCAGCCTGGGTTACATAGTGAGTTCTAGGATAGCCTTGTCAGGGCTAGAGAGATGGATCAGCAGTTAAAGCTCTTGCTTGCAAAGCCTAATGACCCGGGTTTAATTCCACAGTACCCATGTAAAGCCAGATGCACAAAGTGGCACATGTGTCTGGAGTTCATCTGCAGCAGCTGGAGGCCCTGGTGTGCCCGTTCTGTCTGTCTGTCTCTCTTCTCTGTTTGTCCTTGTCTGCTTGCAAATAAATAGAAATATTTTTTAAAATGAGACCTTGTCTTAAAGAATGAAGGAAGGAAGGAGATGGAAGGGAAGGGAAGGGAAAGGAAGGGAAGGGAAGGAACAAAAAGCTTTTTCTGAGGATCTTTTCTAGGAAAGATCTGTTCTCAGAAGAGACTAAAGTCTGACCCCTGGTCAGACAGAGATTAGCACTAGTGGCCTTCTGATGACTGTTACCTGGGAAACTTTATCTGCAACATTTAAAGGCAACCTTTGCTCAACGCATTTACCACCGCTCACTCTCCTTTGCCAACACACACCAGGAGCCCTACATTTATTTTTGTAGGGCATCTAAGCTTTAGATATCTGGCTTCCCTTTGAGCCTCCTCTTTGGGTATGGCCCCCCATCTCTCTCTTCTTTTTGCTTATGTTGCTGGAGTTCTAACCCACCACCTCTCATTTAAATAAGCACTCTGCTACTGAGCTATTCCTCCAGCCACTGGAATGGTTTGTTTAGTTTAGATTATCTGTGCTTTTTTTGAGACAAGATTTCCCTATGTAGCCCTGGCTGGTCTCAGACTCACAGCAATTTTCCTGCCTCAGCCTCTCGAGTGCTAGGATTAGAGGCAGGAGCCATCACACCCTGCTTACTGGCCCATAAGAGGTATATATATATATATATATATATATATATATATATATATATATATACTGTGTGTAGGTGCTCCAGGGTCTCTTGTCACTGCAAATGAACACCAGATGAATGTGCTACTTTCTGTGTTTGGCTTTATGTGGATGCTGGATGCTGGGGAATCAAACTGGGCTTTGCAAGAAAGAGCTTTTAGCAGCTGAGCCATCTTCGCAGGCCCCATGCGCTTACTCCTCCCCCAGGTAGGGATTCACTCTCACCCAAGTTGAACTAGAATTCACTCTGTAGCCCCAGGCTGGCCTCAAACCCATGATCTCACAATGATCCTTCTAACTCCAGCCTCCCAAGGGCTGGCATTAAAGGTGCACACCACCACGTCCAGCTTCCCATGTGCTTTTAAATGACAAATGAAATGCGTGTGCTTTTCCCTGTTAACCTATTTCTTGCCAATTTACTTCATAGAATGAAGTCACTGAACCAGGGGTGGAGAGAAGTCTCAGCGGTTAAGAGCTCTTCCTGCCCAAGAATGAGGGACACAGGGTGCCTGTGATGTCTCAGTTGGATTCCCAGAACACACCCAAATAGCTGGGTGTGGCCACACCTATCTGTATCCCCAGCCCTTCAGGGAGAAGAGGCTGTGGAATCCCTGTGGCTCCCCAAACCACCAAGCTCCAGAACCAGGGAAGGGACTCCATCTCAAGGAAACAAGCCAGTGGACAAAGGAGGGGGCACCTGATGTTCTCCTCTGGCCTATGTACCTTCACGAGGGTGCCACATCTCTACACACATGGGCACACACCACACATACCACACAAGCCACATCTCAACAATCCTCCTGCTCAGTCTCCCAAATCCTGGGATTATAGACGTTAGCCACCCCACTCAGCCTATCTTCATGATTCTTTTGTTGGTGGTGGGCTTTTTTTTCCCCTCAGGTAGGGTCTCACTCTAGCCCAGGCTGAATTGGAACTCACTCTGTAGTCCCAGGCTGTCCTTGAACTCACAGCCATCTCCCATCTCCTGGGATTAAAGGCATGTGCCACCACACCTGGCTCCATGATTTTTAAAATATATTTTATTTATTAATTTTCAGAGAGAGAAAGAGAGAGAGAGAGCACCAGGGCCACCACCTTGTGGGTCTGGTTTATGTGGGTTCTGGGGAATTGAACCAGGGGCCTTAGGCACTGGAGGCAAGTGCCTTAACTGCTGAGCCATCTCTCCAGCCCTCCATGATTTTTATAAAAAGAGAGAAAAGCCAAACACCCATGCATATGCATGAGTGTGTTTTGTTATGTTGGTTTTTCCAGGTAGGGTCTCACTCCAGCCCAGGCTGACCTGGAATCCACTCTGTAGTTTCAGGGTAGCCTCAAACTCATGGCGATCCTTCTACCTCTGCTTCCTGAGTGCTGGGATTAAAGGTATGAGCTACCGCTCTGAATGTTCTTTTTCTTTAAAAAATATTTATTTATTTATTTGTGAGAGGAAAATAGCTGTGCCACGCCCCTTGTGCTACAAGCTCCAGACGCATGCGCCATGTCGTGCATCTGGCTTTATGTGGGTGCTGAGGAATAGAACCTGGACTTGCGGGCTTTGCAAGCAAATACCTTTAACCACTGAACCATCTCCCAGCCCCATGAGTGCTCTTTCCCTTGTTATGTGCAGGACAGCCTGTGCTCCTTGGAGCTCTGCCAGCACAAAGCCCATTGCCAGATGCAGCTGCTTCCCCTTCAACTCCCAACACTTCCAGCCAAAATAAACCTCTTCCTTATGCCCAGCCCCAGGTGTTTGGACTAATACATTTAATTTGAGTTTTGTGATCTGTGTGTGTGTGTGGGGGTGTATCTATTTCCAATTCCAATCCCCATGTAAAAACAGCTTATAGGAAAACTCTACCACCAAATAAGCTGACCCACTCTGCATTAAGATAAGTTGCTGGAAAGATGGTTCAGTGGTTAAGGTGCTTGTCTGCAAAGCCTAATGACCTAGGTTCTATTCCCCAGTGAGTTTGATTTCCCAGTACCCACATAAGGACAGATACACAAAGTGGTGCATGCATGTGTCTGGAGTTCGTTTGCAGAAGTTGAAGGCCCTGGTATGCCCGTTCTCTCTGTCTTTCTGTCTCTCTCTCTCTGCTTGCAAATAAATAAAAATATTTTATAATAAAGATAGGTTCAGGGCTGGAGAGATGGCTCAGCAGTTAAGGCACTTGCCTCCAGTGCCAAAGGCCCTGGGTTCAATTTCCCAGTACCCACATATGCCAGACCCACAAAGTGGTGGCCATGATGCGCTCTCTCTCTCTCTCTCTCTCTCTCTCTCTCTCTCTCTCTCTTTCTCTGTATCTTTCTGCTTGAAAATGAATAAATAAAATATTTTTTAAAATAAAGATAGGTTCAGGAACTAGATAGTAAGATCCTATTGTTGAAGATGTCACATGCTTAGGCTGCAGGTCACCGGGAAATCAAGCTGGAGCTGAGCTGGAAACCTCCTCCCTGTTGACTAGTGTCAGAAAGCTGGAAAAAGCTTTTAGAAGAGAGAAGTCTCTGATGGTGTTAACCAGCAGTGGACCTTGCAAGCCCTATGTATGGCTGGCCAGTCAGGCCAAATGTGCCAAATGGTGCAACAGTGGCATGTCTGTTATGGGGAAAGCAATCTGCTCTCGGATTGGAGCCGAGGTCTGCTCCATAGGAGGGAAGACATGTCTGGTACTGAAGACCTAGTCAAAAGCTTATGGTGGGGGAGGTCATGAGCCCTAGGGGAGTAATACCTACTGTTGTCTGGTGAAATGCATATATTAAGTTCACCAAACTGCCTTATAAACACTTTTTTTAAAATGACCATACCCATTTCATAATGCTACTCTCACTTTTGGCTAAAGAAGCTTCTCTTTTTCAGATGGCGGTGACCACTGGGATAACACAAAAGACACCATAGTGCTGAGAAGATATGACAGTGGAGTGTTCAGCACTGGGACATCTCTGTCACACTTCCCGAGGCTCAGGGTCTATTGTGGAAGAGGTGGAGGAAAGATTGCAAGAGTCAAAGGAAGGGGCGGACTGCTTACAAAGTAAACTTCCAGACAAAAAAAACGGCCTTGAGCCGGGCATAGTGGCGCACGCCTTTAATCCCAGCACTCGGGAGGCAGAGGTAGGAGGATCACCATGAGTTCAGGGCCACCCTGAGACTACAGAGTGAATTCCAGGTCAGCCTGGACTAGAGTGAGACCCTACCTCGAAAAACCAAAAAAAAAAAAAACGGCCTTGATATTCATGATTTCACAGCGCCTGATAATACCTACACATAATGGGAGGAAAAGATGATGACACCGAAACAAAACAGACTAATTGAGAGGGGGAAGAGATGTGAGGGAGGGTGGGGAAGGGAATCATAATGGTTTATATTCTATAATTGTGGAAGTTATCAATAAAACATATTTTTTTTTTGGTTTTTCGAGTTAGGGTCTCGCTCTAGTCTGTGCTGACCTGGAATTCACTCTGCAGTCTCAGGGTGGCCTTGAACTCATGGCAATCCTCCTACATCTGCCTCCCGAGTGCTGGGATTAAAGGTGTGTGCCACCATGCCCAGCTAAAACATTTTTGAAAAAAAAAATTAAAAAAGAAAAAAAAAAGAATGTAAGAGCCTGTTGGGCATGGTGGCATACGCCTTTAATCCCAGCACTCGGGAGGCAGAGGTAGGAGGATCACTGTGAGCACTACATAGTGAATTCCAGGTCAGCCTGGGCTAGAGTGAAACCCTACCTCAAAAACCCAAACTAAACTAAAATAAAATAAAATAATAAAAAGAATGTAAGAGCCTAAAGGAAGGGTAGGACTGCTTACAATGCTGTGTTCTAGATACAAAATGGCCTTGATATCCATGACTTCACAGTGCCTGATACTAACTTCATAAGACCTTCATAATAGGAGGAAAAGTTGATGACATCGAAATAAAAGAGATTAATTGGAAAGAAGGGATTCAATGGAGGGTGGATTTGAGAGGTGGATAATGGGGGAGGTGGGAGGGAATTATCATGGTCTTAAAAAAAGACAGGTCTGGGAGCTGGGGTTAAAGGCATTTGCTCACAAAGCCTGCTGATGCCAGGGTTCAATTCGCCAATACCCACGTAAAGCCAATGCCACGTCGTGGTGCATGTGTCTGTCGTTTCAAAGCCTGTAACAATGGGAGGCAGAGCTAGAAGCCACAGCTCACAAGCAGCTACTCTGACAGGCTGCAGTCTGGCATTTCCTGTGCAGGGACAAGAGACCCTGCCTCAAAGATGAAGCATAGACAATGGGAGTTCATTTGCAGTGGCTGGAGGCCCTGGAGTGCCCATTTTCTCTCTATCTGCCTCTTTCGCGTTCTCTCTCTCAAATAAATAAATAAATAGATAAATAAAATATTTTTTAAAAAAAATTAGGGCTGGAGAGATGGCTCAGCGGTTAAGACACTGGCCTCCAGTGCCTAAGGCCCTGGGTTCAATTCTCCAGGACCCACATGAGCCAGACCCACAAAGTGGTGGCCCTGGTGCACTCTCTCTCTCTCTCTTCCTCTCTCTCTCTCTCCTTGAAAATGAATAAATAAAATTTAAAAAAATTAAAGAAAAAAAGTGGTCCATGGGCCTAAACCAGATATGGTGGTTCACACCTTTAATCCCAGCTCTTGGGAGGCAGAGATTGGAGGATCGCTGTGAGTTCAAGGTCAGCCTGAGACTACAGAGTAAATTCCAGGTCAGCCTGGGCTAGAGTGAGACCCTACCTGAAAGAAAGGGGAGCTGGAGAGATGGCTCAGCAGTTAAGATGCTTGCCTGAAAAGCCTAAGGACTCAGGTTTGACTCCCAGTACCCAAGTAAAGCCAGATGCGCAAAGTGGCACATGCGTCTGGAGTTCATTTAGAGTGACTGGAGGCTCTGGTGTGCCCACTCTCTTTGTGTGTGTATCTCTCTCTCTGCTTGCAAATAAATAAATAAAAATTTACAAAAAAATATTTTTAAAAGCCTGCCAGTAAACATGACATACTTCACTTCTGAGGAGCCTAGAGCAGATCAGTTGGAAATACATACACAGCCCTCGCTATCCCCTCATGCAGGAGCTGTGTAAGTAGGAGTTTATGAAGCACAGTGGAAGGGAAGGATGAGCATAGCATCATCTGTGTGGTGCTTTGGTCTCATTTTCTGCCTGAGCTGAAACATGGCAAGCAGACCTGATCATAAGACACAGACCAGCCGAGGCATCTCATCTGCACCCACGTTGGAAAGCCAAAGGCAGTCGGTGCCCTGGCATAGCTGCATCACGTCCAGAGGGTTGCTCCAGTGACCAAGTGATATGTTAAATTGCACAGGTTCTTACAAAGCGGCCAGGCTAACACTCTCCCACTGGAGCCAGCGTGCGTGGGATGGAAGTAGGTGGGTGGGTGGTTTTTTTCTCTAACTTTGGGTTGGAGCTATAGTCAGGCAGATTCCTATGGCCACTTTTTCCTGGTAGAATGGGGTCTAGAACAGGCACAGGGAGGATCTTGAGGCACAATAAAAAGACAGAGAAGTTCAATTCCCCAGCACCCACGGAAAGTCAGATGCACAAATTGGTGCATGGGTCTTGAGTTTGTTTGCAGTGGTAAGAGGCCTTGGTGCACCCATTCCCTCACTTTCATTCTCATTCTCTCTCTCTCTCTCTGTTTGCAAATAAATTTTTTTGTTTTTGTTTTTCGAGGTAGGGTCTCGCTCTAGCCCAGGCTGACCTGGAATTCACTATGTAGTCTCAGGGTGGCCTTGAACTCATGGCGATCCTCCTACCTCTGCCTCCCGAGTGCTGGGATTAAAGGCGTGCGCCACCACGCCCGGCTTTGTTTGCAAATAAATTTTTAAAAAATATTTTATTTATTCATTTTCAAGCAGAGAGAGAGAGCGAACACACCAGTGCTACCACCTTGTGGGTTTGTCTTATGTGGGTCCTGGGGAATTGAACCCAGGGCCTTAGGCACTGGAGGCAAGTGCCTTAACTGCTGAGCCATCTCTCCAGCCCTGCAAATACATTTTTAAAAAACAGAGAAATGAAGGGGCATGAGAAGGGGGAAGGAACAGCTCTTTACCTTTCCTGCCAAGGATCCAGCTTTACCTGAGTGGAGAAACGAGAAGGAATTCCTCAGGCACTGATGGCTGTGCTGGCCGTCTCCCTACCAAGCTGACAATCTCACCTCCAACAACCAACCCTAACCCTGGCCTCTGCTTTGTGCAACACCAAACTTATCTGCACCCCAAGCCTTCATCTTGGTGGGATGCACCTCATCTGGAATCTTACTTGTGTTCCAATCCAGTGAGATTGGAACAGCATTAATTTTAGTTTAAAAAAAAAAAACCCTGTATTTGAGCCAGGTGTGGTGGCACACACCTTTAATCCCAGCATTTAGAAGCAGAGGTGGGAGAATCACCATAAGTTCAAGGCCACCCTGAGACTACGTAGTGAGTAGTGAGTTCCAGGTCAGCCTGGGCTAGACCCTACCTCAAAAAAACAAAGCAAAACTAAGCCCTGCATTTGGGCTGGAGAGATGGTCAGCAGTTAAAGGGGCTTGCTTGCAAAGCCTGAAGGCCTGGGTTGGATTCCCCAATACCCAGATAAAGCCAGATGCACAAAGGGGCGCATGTGTCTGGAGTTTGTGTGCAGTGACAGGAGGCCCTGGTTTGCCCATTCTCTCTTTCTCTGTGTGTGTGTGTGTGTGTGTGTGTGTGTGTGTGTGTGTGTGTGTCTCAAGTAAATGAATAAATAAATAAAAATAAACAACTGTATTTGATAGCCCTTGCAACTTAACTTAAAATGATTTTAAGGTTGCAAAAACCGATCTCTGCTATTAATTAGATTTCATAGATATTTACAATTTTAATTGATTTGCTTGTTTGTGTATGGGTTGCATACCACAGAATGGTGTGGAGGTCAGATGACAACCTTGAGGTGCCTGTCCTCCACCTTCCTTGAGACAGGGTTTCTAGCTGGGGTAAGCAAACTGCTGGACTGTAAAGGAAAGTCAGAGTAGCTGGCCTGTGAGCCACAGCTTCTGCCACCCATTGTGTAGGATCACAGATGCATGGGCCACTTTGCACCCATCTCTTGGGTGCTGAGCGGTTGAACCCCAGCCAGCATGCTTTGCAGGCAAGCACCTTTAACCGCTGAACCGTTTCCCTAGCTCCAGGGTTCAGAGATTCATCCTAAAAAAATAGAACTTGCTAAATGTGCTGTTATGATAAATCACCCACGTGCTTTGACGTAGAGAGAACAGGCTGGGAGTGAGGGAGGATGTTTGCCTGCTTCCGTCAGCTCTAAGTTTTCCAGGTCCTGGCCTTGCAGGACTGTGGGCACTCCTACCCCCCTCCCTTGGGCACCCTCTCAGGTGTCACGTGATCCGATGAGATAATCTACGTGGAAGTCTTTGTCAATTGCAAGGCACAACCGACTGCTGTTCTTATCACCCTAATCACACTCTAGGGAAACCCCTGTTGCCCTCACCCCCAAACCTACCAGGCAGGACAGTCCCTCCCATGTGGGTGGGGGTGGTGTTCCTGGCACAAGTTGGTGTGTCCATTCCCCCACCCAGCATTATTGCTATCCCCCTCCCCCCATTTCATAATGGCTTTCCCAGGTCTTCCTGGCTTAAGGGGCCTGACTGCGGAAGGAAATCTCAGTTCCAGTGAAAGTTCTGGAACTGCTGGAATCATCCACTCCTTTGGCGTCTCCTCGGGCCCACCCCCCAGACACCTCCTCTTCTCTCCGGGTGGGTGCCCGCCCGCCCCGCAGTGGAGCCAGGCTGCCCCGGAAGGATCTGACCGGCAATTTCCTAGAATTGTCTTGCGGGAGCTCCTCAGTCATCCAGCTCCCCACCCCCTCCCCAACCTCATGTCAAATCCAAAGTCCCTGTAGGTGTCCCAGCCCCCACCCCATCCAACTTCGTGGGCCCTCCAGTCCTCTGTCACAATAGCTTCCTTTTGGAGCTGTGCGTGATCCCTGGGAGGAGGACTTGGGCCCTGGGAGGCAACGTGGGCACCAGGGTCCACAGGAAGTTGAGTGTGTTGTGGTTCCCAGGGCAACCTTCTTTCCTTGGGCCTTCGCAGAGGTTGTCATCCACAGTTTGGCTGGTGAGAAGCCCTTGACCAGGCAAGCTTCCTCTCCCAATAAATCAAATCTGGCTGGAGCCAAAAAGGGTGGGCAGGAAGCAAGCACAGAGCATCAGAAGTCAGTGGACAGGAGGGAGAGCCATTTACCCTGTCTTCAACTCCCAAACCACCTCGGCCTTGTAACCAGCCTCGAAGCTTCTGGTGGTGGTCCAGCCTTACCTCCAGGTCCCTCTTGGCATGGATTCCAGAAAGGCTAGGGGAGGTCATGGGAGAGGCCTGTCTGCATTTGATGGATGCTATTGAAGCAATGTCTGGCACTTTCCTTCCCTGTGGGGGAGGTGGATCTATCCCCCACATGCCTGCCTGCCTGCCTGCCTGCCTAGGAGGCAGAAGCAGGTGGCTGGAATGGCTGAAATGAGTTTCATCCAGCTGTGAGGTTTTGTTTTGTTTTTTTTTTTTCCAGATAGGGTCTCCGGGAGCACAAGCTGGCCTCTAACTCCATAGTCCAGAATGTTCTTGAACTTGATTTTCCTGCCTTCCCCTCCCAAATGTTGGGATTATGGGTATGTGCCACCACGCTTTGTATACGAGGTGATGGGCATCAAACCCAGGGTTCTGGGCACAAAAGGTAAGCACCTTTAGTCCCTGGAGAGGCATTTTATTTTTCCCAATGACATCTGGTTACTGATGAAAGGAATGGAGTGGGAGGTGGACAGTTCCCCATGCCAATAATCCATGTGCTCTGAGGCAGAGGCAGGAGGATCTTTAATTCAAGGCTTTTAAGATTCTGTTTCAAAAAACAAAGGGCTGGAGATGTAGCTCGGTGGCAGAAAGCTTGTTTGGCATGTGCAAGGCCCTGACTTTTATCCCTAGCATTGCAAAGCAAAAAAGTGGGGTAGGGACCTACTTCCAGGTTCCTGGGCTTCTCTGATTCAGCCTGAACCAATGGTGTTATTACTACTGTATGCCAACAATCAGGTAATGTAGCAGTTCCCAAAGTGTGCTTCACGTACCCTGTGGGTCCCTAAGACTTTCAAGAGATAACACTTGGGAGGTAGAGGTAGGAGGATTGCTGGGAGTTTGAGGCCAGCCTGAATTGGCAAATTCCAGGTCAGCCTGGGCTAGAGCGAGACCCTACCTCAAAAAAACAAACAAACAAAAAAAAGTCCTTGATAAAACCAAGTGTGGTGGCTCATAAACCCAGCACTTGAAAGGATGGGGAAGGACTGTGGAAAGTTCCAGGCCATCTTGGGCTACAGAGTGAGACTCTGCCTTAAAAAAAAAAAAAACCACCAACCAACCAAATAAATGAAAAGTATATCCTTGAGAAAAGCAGCAAAAAAAAAAAAAAAAGCTTTATCATTGTTATTTTAAATAAGCTAATAAAGTTTTGTTTTCTCTTATTTATTTAGTGGTATAAAAGATTGAACTTGGAGTTATGTTAGATGACCAAACTAAACTACATTCCACGTCCCCCTTTTTCAAAATTTCATTCATTCATTTTTCCACCCATTCATCCATTCTTATTTATTTGCAAGCAGAGAGAGAGAGAGAGAGAGAGAGAGAGAGAGAGAGAGAGAGAGAGAGAGAGAGAGAGAGAATGGGCACACCAGGGCCTCCAGCTGCTGCAAATGAACTCCAGATGCATGCACCACTTTGTGCATCTGGCTTTATGTGGGTACTGGGGAATTGAACTTGGGTTGTTAGGTTTTGCAGGCAAGTGCCTTTACTGCTGAGCCAACTCTCCAGCCCCATTCAGCTTAAAAAAATATTTTATTTATTTGCAAGCAGAAGGTGAGGAGAATGGACCCACCAGGGCCTTTTGCTACCACAAAGGAACTGCAGACACACGCACCGCTTTGTGCATCTGGCTTTACAAGGGTACTGGAGAACAGAACCTTGGGTAGTCACACTTTGTAAGCAAGCGTCTTCAACCACTGAACCATCTCTCCAGCATCCCATTCAGCTCTTTTTGAAACAAGAGCTCACTCTGTAGCCTAGGCTGGACTTAAACTTGTGATCCTCCTGCCTCAGCCTCCTAGTTAGCTGGGATGACAGACCTATGCTTCCAGGCCTGGTTCTTGCTGCTTAAATTTCATTTATGTATGTAATTATTTATTTAGGTGGTGCTAGGGATCAAACTCAGGGCCCTGTGTACGCTAAGCAATTACTCTACTCCTGAGCTATATCCCAGCCTCTTAAAGTTCTAATGTGTCCAGTGTCCATAGCTGATGACCCACACAAACAAAAGTTCCTCAAGTTTAAGCACTGCTGGGAAGTTCATCTATGGTTCTGAGGTCTCCTCCAACTTAATTTGTAAAAAAATAACAAAAAGAAAGCAAACAAGCAAGCTAGTAGAAAGTGAATGCAACCTGAAGCCCTGAATTCCCAGCCTGAGAAAGGGGTCTTGGGAGTGGAGGTTGGAGAAAACATGGCTGTGCTTCCCTCAAGAAGAGACACTGTCATTAGAATAAGACTTTAATGGTCTCGAGGGCTCACAGCCCCTCTTCTCCCCAGTGTAGTGTGTCCATGGTTGGGGAGTCATGGGGTGAGGTGAAGATTTGTGGCCTATGTGGCCCAGATCCGGACTGCCCCACCCCCATTCACTTGGCGTCTTCAAATTCTCAACCAAGTCATAATTTCCCTCCCAATAAACATCACAGCGGAACCAAGTTGAGGAAAGAGGATGAGAAACCTCCTTCCCAGTTTGGCCAGTCCCAAAAGCAGGGAGCAGGTCATATGCCTACACTTGGCCACTGTGGGTGACTATAGTCTTTGGTCGGCTCTGTCCCCCACCTAGTCCATTCTCAGATCACGTCTGGTGATCCCATTGGGAGACAGCTCAGGCCTCTGATCCTTCCACAATGGTGGAGCTGCTGCTGGAGAGGAGAAGGCTGGGTGCCTCGGTCATCTCTGGCACAGGGAAGGGAGGTGAGGAGGAACAGCAAGGGAAGCAGGTCAACCTTGCGTGTTACACCCTCGCTCCCCCAGGAGCCAGTAGGTCCGAACCTTGCCTTTGCCCTAGAGGAAACAGAACGAGGAGGCTGACCCACTTTCCCAAATCACAGGAGAAGCTTAGGGGTGGACGTGGACTTGGGACCCCCTGGGATCCAAGGGTGGGGAGGGCAGGGGCCTCCTTCTCTACCTTCATTTCCACGTCGCCTCGAAGCTCCAGCTCGAAACCATCAAACTCCTCCAGGATAGCCTTGGTCTCAGAAGACAAGTGGATCTTCAGGGCTGGGAAGGACAGGAGAGAAGTAACTTTACTGAGGGCTGCAAGGGAAGGAGCAGGATGGCTCGGGCAGACAGATCAGGGAATGGCTGGGTGGGGGCTTTCCCTCCTTCCTTGGCTCAGGAATCCCTCCCTGACCATGTATATTAGCTTGTTTGTTTGTTTGTTTTTTGAGGTAAGGTCTCGCTCTAGCCCAGTGTGACCTGGAACTCACTATGTAGTCTCTCAGGGTGGCCTTGAACTCACGGCCATCATTCCTACCTCTGCATTGCCACCACGCCATATTGGCTTTTTCAAAAACAGTTCCAGCAATCGGGAGGCAGAGGTAGGAGGATCGCCGTGAGTTCGAGGCCACCCTGAGACTACAGAGTGAATTCCAGGTCAGCCTGGGCTAGAGCGAGACCCTACCTCAACAACAACAATAAAAAAAGTGACACATAGGAAACATTATATAAATTGTTGCTATCACTGTTAACTGACTTAATACCTTTTTCTTTCTTTTTTTTTTTAAATTCATATTTTATTTATTCATTTTCAAGAGATAGAGAGAGAGAGAGAGAGAGAGAACGCGCACCAGGGCCACCACCTTGTGGGTCTGTCTTATGTGGATCCTGGGGAATTGATCCCAGGGCCTTAGGCACTGGAGGCAGGTGCCTTAGCCGCTGAGCCATCTCTCCAGCCCCCCCCCCTCTTTCTTTTTAAGATATGGTCTTGACTGGCCTGGAACTGCTATGTAAACAAGGCTGGCCTTGAATTTGTGGTGAGCCTTCTGCCTCTGCCTCCCAAATGCAGGGATCACAGGCACACACACCATCAAACCTGTCTCATTCTTTTTAACTGTGTGTTTGCGCTTTGTTGTTGTTGTTTTATTTTGTTTGTTCTGGTTTGGTTTGGTTTTTGCAAGGCAGGGTCTCACTCTAGCCCAGGCTCAGGCTGGCCTCAAACTCATGGCGATTGATCCTCCTACCTTCGCCTCCCTCATGCTGGGATTAAAGGCATGCGCCACCACACCCGGCTGTTTTTTCTTTTTGAGACATAGTTTCACTCTGTATCCAAAGTTAGCCTGGACTTGGACTTCTGCCCCAGCCTTCCAAGTACTGGAATTAGGGTAGTGCACCACCGTGAAGGCTCATGATCTCAGGCTGAGGGCAGTAGGTCTGCCCAAGCTGTTCAGGAGGCCATGAGGGGGTGGGGCGCACACCACACTTCCCACACCCTTTCTGTGGTCACTCATCAACTCGTGACCTTTGTTTCCTGGTGTCTGCTTCCACTATTTCTGAGAATGTGTTCCTCCAGGAATCCTCGGAGGATGCTCTCCTACCACACAGCCCCAAACAGAGGCCCAAGGATTAGCCGCTGGGATTGAGGAGCTAGGTTCCAAGGAGCCCTCCTCCTAGTGCATGCCTTGGATGGGGTCCACAGGGACTCCTCAGCTAACTCTTGGCCTGGTTGGTACTTACTGATTGTTCATGAAATGTATACTGAATTGAATTGGGCCAAATTCAGCAGGAAGCTGGGCATGATGGTACACGTCTACCAAGGACTTGGTAAGGCTATATAGGTAGGGGGATTACCTTGTGTTTGAAACCACCCTGGGCAAGACTATCCTTAAAACAAAAACAAACAAAAACAACCAGGGGCTAGAGAGATGGTTTAGCAGTTAAGGTGCTTGCCTGTGAAGTCTAAGGACCCAGGTTCGATGCACAAAGGAGTTTGTTTGCAGTAACTGGAGGCCCTGATGTGCCCATTCCCATTCTCTCTCTCTCTCTCATTGCAAATAAATTTTTTTTTTTATTTGCAAGCAGAGAGAGACAGACAGAAAGACAGAAAGAGAATGGGTGCGCCATGGCCTCTAGCCACTGCAAAAGAAACAGAGATGCATGGACCACTTTGTGCATCTGGCTTTACTTGGGTGCTGGGGAATGGAACTCGGGTCGTTAGGGTTTGTGGGCAAGTGCTTTAACTGCTGAGCCATCTCTCCAGCCCTAAAAAATAATTTAAAAAAATATAAAAAAGAGTATTGTGGTAACACACTTGTAACCCCAGCATTTAAGAGGTATGAGCAGGTGGATTAGTTCAAAATTATTATGTACTGCATGTGATATTGTCTAAAAAACAAAACAAAACAACCCCCCCCCTACACACAATAATGGCAACAAAAGCCCAGTAGACAGAAAAGTAACAGAAACCAAGACTAGGAGAAGAAATGGGAAGAAAATTTACTAGGTACCTACTGCCTCCCAGGACTATGCTAGGTTCTTTAAAAAATATTTATTTTATTTTTTTTTCCTTCAAGGCAGGGTCTTACTGGAACTCACTCGGTAACCCCGAGCTGGCCTCAAACTCATAGTGATTCTCTTACCTCAGCCTCCTGATTGCTGGGACTAAAGGCATGTGCCACCACACCCAGCTTGTATTTAAAATATATATTTTTTGAGGGGGGGAGGGGATGGACATGCCAGAGCCTCTTGTTGCTACAAATGAACTCCAGACACATGTACCCCTTTGTGTATCTGTAACCACTTTATGTGGTTACTGGGGAATTGAACCTGGCTAGGCAGGCTTTTTGTAACCAAGTGCCTTTAACCACTGAGCCCCTGCACTAGTTGTTGGTTTTTTTTTTTTTTTTGTTTGTTTGTCTTTTGTTTTTCGAGGTAGAATCTCGCTCTCGCCCAGGCTGACCTGGAATTCACTATATAGTCTCAGGGTGGCCTCAAACTCACAGCAATCCTCCTACCTCTGCCTCCCAAATGCTGGGATTAAAGGCATGCCCACCATGCCCATTTTAGGAAACACTTTTAAATCATTTGGCAGGCAGCAGGCTAAATCTCTCAAATTCAAGGTAATGTGCTGATTATCCCTGATTTTATGGTCCACTGTTTGAGTTTCCCACTGCATAACAATATGGAAACATTCATTAAAAACTATTTTATTTTAAGACAGGGTCTTAGCTGGACAGAGGCTCTGTGATTGCATTAGGCTCGCAAAGCCTGATGGTCCTGGGTTAGATTCGCAGTACCCACCCACATAAAGCCAGAGATGCACAAAGTGGTGTATGCACCTGGAGTTCATTTGTAGTGGCAAGAGGCCCTGATGTGCCCATTCTCTCTCTCTCTCTCTCTCTCTCTCTCTCTCTCTCTCTCTCTCTCTCTCTCTCTGTCTGTCTTTCTCTCCTCTCTCTTTTTCTATATATATGGTCTCATAAATAAAATATGGCCTCAAACTTGAGGCAATCCTCCTGCCTCAGTCTCCCTCCCGATTGCCAGGATTAAAGATGAATGAGCATGCTAGCAGAAACTATTCTTTGAATTTTGATCTTTTCTAGGCTAGTGAAGTGTATTCTTAGACCCTCTTGCAGTTCTAGGCAGCAGCAGCTCACTGCCGCTCCCAATTAAGCATAAAGGTAAAAAATTTGGTTCTTGCAGGGAGTCTACATGCTGAATTCCAGGTCAGCCTGGGCTAAAGTGAGACCCTACCTAGAAAAACAAAAACAAAAACAAACAAAAAGTTTTCTTTTTTTTTGCTATGCCCTACAAGGCTCAGGAAGCATGGGGTAGAAAGAATGTAAGAGTCGGAGGATGGAGAGAAGAGCCTTGGGATTCTTATTTTCTGGATCTGAAAAGACCATGCAATCATCACCTTACAGCAGCTCTCCATACCTGAAGAACATTGGCCCATCAGCATTTGACATGCTACCTACACAAGACCAGCATGGGGCGGGGACAATGACATCAAAATAGAAAAGAGATTAGTTGGAAAGAAGGGATTTGGTGGAGGGGAGATTTGGGGGCGGGGAAGGAGGGTGGTGAGAGGGGATTTTGATCGTGGCATATTTATATTTATGGAAGATGTCAATTAAAAAGGTTTTGGAGGCCGGGCGTGGTGGCGCACGCCTTTAATCCCAGCACTCGGGAGGCAGAGGTAGGAGGATTGCTGTGAGTTCGAGGCCACCCTGAGACTATGTAGTGAATTCCAGGTCAGCCTGGACTAGAGCGAGACCCTACCTTGAAAAACCAAAAAAAAAAAAAAAAAAAGGTTTTGGGGCTGGAGAGATGGCTCAGCGGTTAGGGCACTTGCCTGCAGTGCCTAAGGCCCTGGGTTCAATTCTCCAGGACCCACATAAGCCAGACCCACAGGTGGTGGCCCTGGTGCACTCTCTCTCTCTCTCTCTCTCTCTCTCTCTCATCTCTCTGCTTGAAAAGGAATAAATAAAATATTTAAAAAAAGGTTTTCCTTATTTTGGTATTTTTTGGAGGGGGGTGAAAGTAGGGTCTCGCTCTAGCCCAGGCTGATCTAGAATTCACTATGTATCTCAGGCTGGCCTTGAACTCACGGCAATCCTCCTACCTCTGCCTCCTGAGTGCTGGGATTAAAGGCGTGAACCACCATGCCTGGCCTAAGTGCATTATGATAGCTTTCTTTTTTAAAAACCATTTTCATTTATTTATCTACAAGTAGGGGGGGAGGGAGGGAGAGAGAGAGAGAGAGAGAGAGAGAGAGAAGATGGTCATGCCAGGGCCTCCAGCCACTGCAAACAAACTCCAAATGTACTCTGTGCATCTGGCTTTTCATGGGCAGTGGGGAATTGAACTCTGGTCGTCAGGTCTTGCAGGTGAGCACCTTACCCTCTGAGTCATCTCTCCAGCCCATGATAGCTTTCTTTTGAGATAGGCTCTCATGTAGCCCAGGTTAGTCTTGAACTCAATATGTAGCTGATGCTGGCTGGCCTTGCATGTCTGATTCTCCTACCTCTAGCTTCTGGGATTACAGGCTGATATTTTACATTTATAACTGTATTAAGAGAAGGAAGAGGAGAGGAGGGAAGGAGGGGAGGAGGGAGGCTGGATCCAGCTGGAGGACTGGATAGGCATTAGTGGCAGAAGGCCTTGATGGCCTGCCTTCCTCATTCCCTCCTGGAGGGGCGTCCTACCTTCCCCATTGGACTCCATTCTTGAGGCTGTATTGACTGTATCCCCAAAGAGGCAGTAACGGGGCATCTTCAGCCCTACCACACCGGCACACACAGGTCCTGGGAAAGGAGATGGGAGGGAAGAGACCCCATCAGCAGCATGGAGGGGGAGGGGTGTTAAGGGAAGTATGTGGGTGCGGCAGGCCACGCAGACAGTGGTCCCAGCATGTGTGTATGTGGGAGGGAACTGGGCAGGGATAAGTCCTTGGTCCCTAGCTCCAGACTTCACATCGACTTCCTGATGCCTTTGGTGACCTCACCTGTGTGGATGCCAATACGCAAACGCAGCTGTTCCTGAGGCCGATGGCGGATGCGGAAGGAACGCACAGCCTCCAGCAGTGCCAGTGCCATGCGGGCCACCTCCCGGGCATGGAGCTGCCCATTCCGCACTGGCAACCCTGAGACCACCATGTAGGCATCGCCAATCGTCTCCACCTGCGGAGGCACCAAGAGAATGCGGTCAGGAGGGGCACCAACTTGTACTGTCATTCTGTTCCTCACAAGCCTGCCTGGACCCCCTCCCTCCCTCATCCTCATGGCTTCTCTGCCTGCTCCTGGGTCCCCCGTGTCACTTTCTGCCAGTGTCCCCGGTCTCGTCTCTCATTCTGTGTGCCATGCCTTTCTGCCCCCTCCATCCCTCACCTTGTACACGTCAAAGTTGTCTATGACAGCATCGAAGCAAGTGTACAGGTCATTGAGCAGGGTCACCACCTGGAAGGCACGAGAAGCTCAGAGAGATGGGGATAAGAGCCCCCTCCAAGGGGCCGATGGGCAAAGCCGGCCACCTGGTCTGCCATCTGACGATGGATGAACTTGGCTTACCTGCATGGGTGTGCTCTCTGCGGACAGGGCTGTGAAGCCCACGATGTCACTGAAGTAGATGGTGACGCTGTCGAAGGCCTCAGCTTGAACTGTCTCCCCACGTTTCAGCTGCTCGGCCACGGAGCTGAGGAGTGAGGGGATGTGCACACCAGACAGTGAGGTGGGCAGGCCGAGGGCTGCGTGTGCACTGTGTGCGCATGCGTGTGCGTGGGGCACTCACTGAGGCAGGATCTGGTAGAGCAAGGCTTCTGCTTTGCGCTTTTCCTCCAGGTACGCCTGTGTGCGTTCCTCGACCAGCTCCTCCAGGTTGTTAGCATACTGCTCCATGCGTGACAGCAGGTTGTCCAGAATGTTACTGCTGTGCTCCCTGAGGGCCACAGAGCGCAGGGCCATGAGACACGTTCACTGCCATGTGCTCATGCCAGGCGCTCGCCCTACACCCAGGTTTTTAAAAAATATTTATTTGATCTGGGTGTGGTGGTAGAGCACCCCTTTAATCCCAGCACTCCACTCGGGAGGCAGAAGTAGGAGGATTGGCACAAGTTCCAGGCCAGCCTGAGACTACATAGTGAATTCCAGGTTAGCCTGAGTTTATTGAGACCCTACCTTGGTTTTTTGTTTTGTTTTGTTTTGTTTTTTTTTGTTTGTTTTTTGAGGTAGGGTCTCACTCTAGCCCAGGCTGACCTGGAATTCACTATCTCAGGGTGGCCTTGAACTCATGGTGATCCTCCTACCTCTGCCTCCCGAGTGCTGGAATTAAAGGCGTGCACCACCACGCCCGGCCGAGACCCTACCTTGAAATACATATTCTTTTTAAAATTTATTTATGTTTGTAGGACTAGGGACTGAACCTAGGACCTCCTGCATGCCAAACAAAATTTTGCTACTGAGCTATATATACTATATATAGTCCTTTATTTTAAAAAATATTTATTTGCAAGCAGGGAGAGAGAGAGAGAGAGAGAGAGAGAGAGAGAGAGAGAGAGAGAGAGAGAGAGAGAGAGAGAGAGAATGGGCACACCAGGGCCTCTAGCTGCTGCAAATGAACTCTGGATACATGCTCCACTGAGCCATCTCTCCATCCCTAGTCCTCTATTTTTGTGACAGGTTCTCACTAAGTTGCCCAAGCTGGCCTAGAATTCTCTCCATAGCCCAGGCAGGCTTGTGATCAAATCACTGGGATTATATGTTTGTGCCACTGAGCCCAGCTCCTTCCTAGATAGGCTCCATGTCAGCCCACCTACATGCTAGCAGGTCCTCTGAGAGGGTCAAGGCCAGGGACACAAGGGGGTTTAAGGGTAAGAAGGAGAAAAGGGCAGAAAGCAGTTCATCTCTGAGACGTCAGAGTGAAGTTCCAGATATGGATACTTCAAGTCTTCTGGTTGAACACAGTGAGTTAGAAGAAGGTGGGGGTGAGAGGGATTGGCTGGGGACAGTGGAGGCACCCACACAGCAGAGGGGTGAGTCTGGGGGAAACTGGAGACACAGGGCTGGGGTAGGAGTCTGAGCAGGGCTGAAGCTATGGAGTGGAGGGGAGAAGCTGGGGCGTGTGGTCTGTGCGCTCTACATTTCACTAAAAAGTCTAGGGGTCAGTAAAGAGACGGGGCAGGAAGGGTGTGGGGTTCCAATGTTGATGAAGGAAGGAACTGAATAGAAGGGGACTGTGGGGGCAGCCAAGTTACATAGTATCTCCAGACGCCTGTGAGGCTGTGTGTGACAGGCTGCAGCGGGCTCCCTCTGCCACTGTGCAGACAGATTTAAATGGGGGGGGGTTATGGTGGTTGTGGTGGGGACACCAGTGACCTGTTAAACTTGCGCAGCGCCAGGCGGATCTGTTGGAAGGGTGGCCGCTCCTGTGGGTCCTCAGCCCAACACCGCTGCATCAGCTGTCCCAGCTCCTCCAGGTGGCACTGCAAGGCCAGGGAGGGCCGAAAGGGGGGCTGCTCACCCCGAGTCACACGCTCGATGATCTCTGCATGGGAGGGGGAGGAGGCTGAGGGGTGCTATTACCAAGGGCCCAGTGGGGCAGTCAGCTGGGGCAGCTGGGGGAACTCTCGAGCCATCACAGGATTGGTGCTCCATGGAGCAGAGGGTAGCCCCACTCCAGGAGGAAAAGAAGGGGTGCTTCCAGACCTCCCTCCCAGGAGTTGGGCTAGGTGAGACTAGGGGTCAGGTGGTCCTCTCACCTTTTGGGCTGAGGTCTAAACCTTCCACGTGGAAGACTCCACTCCTCAGAGCAATCTCCTGAAGGATAATGCCAAAACTGTACACGTCACCAGCCTGGGACCCTCGGGCAGGGGGGGACGCCATTCGTAGGAGCTCAGGTGCTGTCCACAACTTTTCTGTGGGTCAGAAATCAGGAGTCACAGAGCCGGGTGTGGTGGCACACGCCTTTAATCCCAGCACTCAGGAGGCAGAGGCAGGAGGATTGCCGTGAGTTCAAGGCCACCCTGAGACTACATAGTGAATTCCAGGTCAGCCTGGACTACAGCGAGACCCTACCTTAAAAAAAAAAAAGGAAAAAGAAAAAGAAAAAGAAAAGAAAGAAAGAAATCAGGAGTCACAGGACAAGGGGCCCCAAAGCCAAGGGGTAAAGGTATTTACATTTTGGTGGGAAAAGAAAAAAACTAGCAGATGAATATTGTATCTCATGGCAAAAAAAAATGCAATAATAAAAGTAAAATAGCATGTTGGAGAAAAGAAAGCTTTAGAAAGAGTGTTTAGAAAAGCTTGGGGCTGGAGAGATGGTTCAGAGGTTAAGGTGCTTGCCTGCAAAGCCTAATGATACCCATATAAAGCCAGATGCACAAAGCGGCACATGCATCTGGAGCTTGTTTGCAATGGCTGGAAAAACCTGGTGCACCCATTCGCTCTTTCTTTCTGTCTCTTTCTCTGTGTGTGTCTTTCTCTGCTTGCAAATAAATAAATAAATAAGCTTTTTTTTTTTAAGAGAAGCCTGGAATGAGGCTGTGGCTGGGACTGGACTGGACACATCACACAGTGTTGGAAGCTAAAAAGCCCCAGAGAACACTTAGTCTGACTCCTCCTTTCTATTGATGAGAGTTGAGCCTGGTGAAACATAACTAAACCCAAAAGAGGCCAGGCCTCAGTTTCCCTACTAGGCTGTGCTGACAGCAGGGGTTAGCGGTCAAGAGTCGGGCTCACTGGCAAAGAGGGTGTGTCCATGCCCTGGCTCCGGGTCCCTGAAGCTCTCCAGCCCGTAGTCAGTGATCTTAAGCACGAAGCGCCCATCGACCACGCAGTTGGATGACTTGAGGTTCCCATGGGAACAAATGGCCCCATTGTGTAGAAACAGCATTCCCTGGGAAATTTGGGGAGGCAGAGGTCTTGGGTATGAGTGGGACCCACAATCATGGCCAGAGGAGCAGCATGTCCAGCCATTCACGGACACCCAATAACTTCTCCTGGCTTACCTTGACGATGTCATTGGTGAGCGAGTACCGGAACATCCAGTCCAAAGTGATGCTTTCATTCTCCAGGATGTCCTGCTGGGGCGGTGAGAGTCAGAACCCCCTGGGAGTGGGAGGAGGATGCAAGGAACCTACTGCCATAAACTAGTAGAAAATGACACTTTGGATTTACTCTGGAGAGTCGTCACCCTCCCCCACTTTGGTTTTACAGCGAAGGCCAAAAAACCTGAAAAGGGGGGGGTGCTTCTATGGCCATTCTGGGCAGAGCCAGGACTAGAACCCAGGTTTCGTGATTTCATGACCCAACCCCTCCTTGTCCCATTCACCTGCAGGCTCCCACGGGGACAGTACTCTGTGAGAATACAGATGTTGGGGGGGTCCGTGCAGGCGCCAACAAACCTGGTCAAGTGCTCATTCTGTACATCCCGCATCTGCTGGCAGGGGCAGAATCAGGAGTCTGGCAGACTTCACACCTCACCAAGGTGCCCACTGGCTTTCGGGACCCTCCTCCCTCTTAACTCCTTGTTCATTTGTCTCCAGACATCACCCAGACCTTCCCTGGTGACTGTCACTCATGTTTACCAGTATACCCTTCTGGAGCTCCTACTCCTTTGGCCTGTGCACCCCTACCCCTCACTATGTAGGGGTCCCCAAAAACCTTCCTAGGGTATCTTTAGTGATCTCTCCTCTCATCTTATAATTGACCCCCACCCCCACACACACAAGATGCAAGGGCCATCTCAGCCCTACAGATTCCTTCCTAACCAGATCTGCTGGCCAACCCCTTCATATCCCCATGGAGTCCTTCCCAGGCCACTGTCTCACTCCCCACATTACATGCTTCAGTTCAAACAGGACTTTTCGTGTCAGCTCGATGCGTTTCCGGTTCACGTGTTTCACAGCCACAAGGTTACCCTGTGCAAGGAGTGCAGACTTGCTGTGTGGGGGACCTGGGAACTCCACCCCCATCTGCTCCCAATAACCCACCCCTGCCTCTTGGATTCCCAGGACCCACCCTCAGTCCTCAGAACACACCCACACCAGTCTTGAGCACCAACAATCTTGCCCCAGGCCCACCTTATAGTATGCTGTCTTGGCAAAGATTTGAAATTGGCCCTCTGTGGTCAGCAGGGAGCCATAATTGGAGCCTCTCTGTGGAGAACAGAAGGAATGGTCAGCCCAAGGCCAAGTCTACATCCTGGAAGCTGGATCTTGGGTCTCTATCATCCTGCTCCTACCTGTGGTAGTGCTACCCTCGTGAGTTTTTTTTTTTGTTTTTTTGTTTTTTTGTTTTTCGAGGTAGGGTCTCACTCTAGCCCAGGCTGACCTGGAATTCACTCTGTAGTCTCAGGCTGGCCTCGAACTCACGGCGATCCTCCTACCTCTGCCTCCCCAGTGCTGGGATTAAAGGCGTGCGCCACCACGCCCGGCTACCCTCGTGAGTTTTGCTTTTTTTTAAAAAAAAACTATTTGTTTATAAGTAGAGAGAGGCAGAGAGAAATGGGCACATCAGGGCCTCCAGCCACTGCAAATGAACTTCACACACAAGTGGCACTTTGTGCATCAGGTCGTTAAGCTTTGCAGGTAAGTGCCTTAACCACTGAGCAATCTCCTCTCCAGACCTTATTATTGTTTTTTGTTTTTTTTTTCCTGAGACAGGGTCTCATTTCGTAAGCCAAAGCTGGCCCAGACCTAACCCTGTAACTTGGGCTGGCCTTAAACTCACAGGCATCCTCCGACTTCAGCCTCCCACATGTTGGGATGGCCAGCTTTCCCCCTCCTTCATGTGCCACGGCATGCTTATTTCATGTTTGTATGTTCACTTACATTAGTTCTTTTGACCATTGAAAGTGCCCTTTGAGGAAGGCTTTAGAGATGTAGTCTTTTTTTGTTTTGTTTTTTGAGGTAAGGCTGACCTGGAGCTCACTATGTAGTCTCAGGCTGGCCTCAAACTCATGGCAATCCTCCCACCTCTGCCTCCCGCTATGCCCAGCTTTATAGCTTCAGTCTTCATCTTCATTGGAGGCAGTCTCAGAGAGGGCAAGGTCTTGCAACGAATGAAGTGAAAGCAGAGCTGGGTGTAGACCCGCTTTTCTGTGGCACGTCTGTGTGTCTGAGCAGGGTCTCGCTCTGTAACCCACACTGGCCCTAAATGCCTAGCAATCTTCCTGCCTTAACCTCCAGAGTGAGCCACACTGCTTAGTTTAGAAGCACATCCTAATTTATCAGGTACTACCCTCGGTACTCAGACCCCTCCATCTCCCACAGAGAGCAGCGTTCTCACCCCACTCAGGGTCAGCCGGCTGCCGGCGCTCCGAAGATGTCTCTCCAGGCTGCTGGGCTGCAAGTCCTCCCAGCGCACCCGCCACAGCTCGGAGGCCAGTTCCTTCTCCAGCTGCATCTTCCTGGGGTGTGAAGCCTGCATCTGAGTCCCTGACCCTGGTGGGGAGCTCAGCAGCCCCCCCGCAGAGCCCTGGGACACTCTATGTGTTAAGAGGTGAGTTGGGAACTTCTGTTCCCTGGGCTGAGGATCAGGAGGCCTCGGAGAAATTCTGCCTCATGGGGTTCCCTTAGGGTAGTCACCTGGATATCCTCCATTGTAAAAGGGGGCTGCCATATCTACCTCATTCTTAACTGCTACAAGAAGGAAAGGACATACTGTGTGTGCAAGTGCCTGGCACATAGTGTGTGCTCTGTCTGCGCAGACTTCTCTCCTCCTGGCTTTCATTTCTTTTTTTTTGTTTGTTTGTTTGTTTTGTTTTTCGAGGTAGGGTCTTGCTCTAGTCCAGGCTGACCTGGAATTCACTCTGTAGTCTCAGGTTGGCCTCGAACTCACGGCAATCCTCCTACCTCTGCCTCCCGAGTGCTGGGATTAAAGGCGTGCGCCACCACGCCCGGCCAAAAATATTTATTCATTTTTTAAAGAGAGAGAGAGAGAATGTACCAGGGCCATCACCTTGTGGGTCTGGCTTATGTGGGTCCTGGGGAATTGAACCCAGGGCCTTAAGCACTGGAGGCAAGTGCCTTAACCGCTGAGCCATCTCTCCAGCCCAAATAGTTTTCTCTTGGGTTGTTTTTTTTTAAATGTTTTATTTATTCATTTTTAAGCAGAGAGAAAGAGGGAGGAGAGAGAACTAGGACCATCACCTTGTGGGTCTGGCTTATGTGGGTACTGGGGAATTGAACCCAGGGCCTTAGGCATTAGAGACAAGTGCCTTAACCGCTGAGCAATCTCTCCAGCTCCCTCTCTCCTCCTGGCTTTCATTTCTGATTGCACTGGAGGGCAGGAGGGAGGCTCACTGTCTCTCTTCTCTACTCTGTGGTCAGCACCTAGGCCACAGCAGGACTCCTGGTCCAGACTCAACTAATCTGGGCCCAACTCCTAACGTTTTGAACCACAGCTACCCACCTGGCTTCAGGAGAGCCAGATATCCATCTACTCTGCTATGACATCGCTCCTCTACTTCTCTCTGACACCCCTGAATGGGATTTTGACAATGAAGACCCAGTTTACAACCAAGCCATCATGCCTCTGATCTCCCTTCTGGAGCAACTTCCTCCTCCCCAGGGTGATCCAGCCCTGTTCCCCTCTATCTTCTCACCCCATTCTCTCCTGCTCTCATCTCTGTGTCCCATGACCACTTAGTCTGTTCCCCTCCGCTTCCCTCAACATTCTCCCACTGTCCCTTCTTTCCTCTGGGTCCCTTTCACCTCCTCTGCGGTTGGTTCTCCAAGTCGCCCCAGCCTCATGCAGAAGCCCCATGACATAGCTTACCTGTATATGAAGAAGGACACAATCAGAAAACAGAACAGGGAGAGGCTGCCCACCAGAGCCAGGATCTCCAGAGCTGAGAAGTGGTCTGCAGGAGAGAGTCCAAGAGATTTGGGTTAGAAGGAATTATCTAATAGTCAGTGGGGCAACTGAGATAATAGATGAAGAAAAGCCAGGGGCTGGAGAAATGGCTTAGTGGTTTAGGTGCTTGCCTGCAAAGCTTAGCAATGTGGGTTCGATTCCCCAGATGCACAGAGTACCTCTCTCTCTCTCTCCCTCCCTCCCTCCCTCCCTCTCTCTCTCTCTCTCTCCTCTCTCTCCTTGCAAATAAATAAACAAATAAAAAGCAAAGCCAGGAGGAATGGAGCATCTACTGAAGTCCCCTGAAGAGGCATCATTGGCTCCAGATAGAGGGGCCAGTCACCTTGGTTGCAGGCTGGGTCCTCATTATCAAATCCACATTTGGGGATGTCAGGAGGTGGGTATCCCAGGGGCCAGTACAGTTTGCGCTGGGACACAGCCACCAGCTCTTGGGAAGTCCCATTGTAGTTCAGTGCAACCTGGGGGAGAGAGAGGAGTGGGTGTCAGCAGCCCTGGCGCCATGCTGCTTCCCATTCGCCCACCTGTGTCTCTAGGGCCTGTATCTTAGCTGCCAATTTCTCATCCGACTCCTGCTTTGACGATACACACACTTCAAGCCATTATCCGTGATACTAAAGAGCATAAGCTTGATTACTTCTCCAAAGAAACCTCCATAAGGAACAGTATCCCTACACTCAGTGACTTTATGATGTTGGTTGAAAACTCGGTCCATACTCCCAGGCCTAAGACCTGTATGCCTCCTCCAGGAAGCTTTCCCTGGATGATCTGACCCTTGGTGGCCTTGACCTCAGTCCCTTCGTGTCCTTGCTGCACTGACAGCCGAACACGTGCATCCTCTTGACCTTGAATGTGTCTCTGCCAGGATGGGGATCCATCTGACTTAAAACTACCCAAAGGAAAGAATGCTCCCTCCTCAGACCCAGAGTTCCCTGAAGGGGATGAATGACTGTGTATCGGGATCATTT
This sequence comes from Zapus hudsonius, assembly GCA_004024765.1. Taxonomy (NCBI): domain Eukaryota; kingdom Metazoa; phylum Chordata; class Mammalia; order Rodentia; family Dipodidae; genus Zapus; species Zapus hudsonius. The sequence goes on along the minus strand of PVHP010011427.1, from coordinate 4,261 downwards.
GAGCGGGATCCATCTTATCTAAGCAGATACTTGGCAGGGCTATATGGGGTGGGTAGGAGGGCAAGACTTCATCCTGGCTGGGCACTGTCTTCAGGGTACTTGCACAAACTTACGCTGAAGGTGCCGGTCTCTGGATCCATATCCCACAGGGAGAAGTCCGTCTCCCTATCTCCATTGCTATCAATTTTCAGGTATCCTGTCACACCTGGAGACATGAAGGAGGATGGCTGTGTTTTGAGAAAATGTCAAGTACAGATATGAAAGGCACAGTCATGTCGGCAGCAGGAATGACTGACACCGGGTGTGTAGGACTTCATGGAACTGGGGAGATGAAGGGAGGAGGGCCTGAAGGAATCTGTGGAGATTCCTTGCAGAAGAGAGGGAAAGACTTGTACTACAAGGCTAGGGACTTCTCATGGCCCCCGCTGGGGCACCCTCAAGCAGCCCACTCCAGCTATTTCCAGGCCTTGACCTTGGAAGCTTCGGTTCCACATCCGCTGAGTGATGTCCTTCCCATTGGTGACAGTTCCCCCTTGTGCTAGAGCCTCCGTCACTGCCTGGACATAGAGCAGGAGCCCGTCATGGAAGGATGCTGCAATGGTGTTCTCCTGTTAGAGGCAAGCAGAGCCCAACCAGGGCGGATAGATGAAGGGCACCGAGGGACAGTGAGGTGCTATGGGGAGGGAACAGGAGCTCAGAAGGGGAGGCTGAAAACAACAGCCACGTTACCGAGGTGTTAATACTTAAACAATATCATCACATCTACCGCTGTTCACTCTGAATCACGCTAGGCAAATAAGGCAAGACATATCATCCCTGTTTTGTTCTTGATGAGAAGCTTAGGTTCAGGGGCTGAACTTCCCCCTCCATCATCAGGAGAGATACAGAAACAATAGGAAAGGGAAGAAAGGGAGATTAGGAATACTAGAATGGGGAGGGGAGCTGGAGAGATGGTTTAGCGGTTAAGGCGCTGGCTGGCCTGCAATGCCTGACTACCTGGGTTCAAATCCCCAGTACCCATATAAAGCCGGATGCACAAAGTGGAGCCTGCGTGAAGTTTGTTTGCAGTGGCTGGAGGAATTCTGGGATGGCTAAGAGAACAGGACAGAGACTGGTAGAACCATGAAGCCCCATGAAGCAGGGGCTGAAGGGTCCCAGGACCCCCTCCTACCAGGCCATCTTCCATGGTGAAGTTGAACTGCTCCTGAGCCAAGAGTTTCAGCTGCCTTAGGAATTCCATGTACTCGGGATTATCCGGCTCTTTGTATGTAATGATTTTGGCAGCCTAAGGAAGGGGTCAGCGGAGAGGGGAGAGCTGGGAGCTGACCTCATGTCCTTCCAGCACCTGGAGCCCAGTTTTCTGGGATCACACCTCCCAGACCTGCCCCTCTGCTTAGACCGGGGCCAAACTGGACCAGCATCCTGCTCAAGAGTCCTGTCCAGTGCATGACCCCTAATGTCCTCCCACTTCTGTTGTCTGTAGAGCCTTCTGGCTCTGAAGCCCCCAAGTTTGATGGAGTTCATTGCTCAATAATGAACATCAAGAAACAGTTTTTAGAATTAAAAAAAAGGAAAAGAAAAAAAAAAAAAGAAACAGTTTTTGGGAGCTGGAGAGATGGCTCAACGGTTAAGGTGAAAAGCCTAACGACCCAGATTGATTCCTCAGTACCCATGTAAAGCTAGATGCACAAAGTGACACATGCATTTGGCGTTCATTTGCAGTGGCTGGAGGCCCTGGTGTGCCCATTCTCTGTCTCTCTTTGCTTGCAAGTAAATAAATAAAAGTATTTTTTTAAACCCAGTTTTCAGGCTGGAGAGATGGCTCAGTGGTTAAGGTGCTTGCCTGCAAAGCCTTATGACCTGGGTTGGATTCCCCAGTACCCACTTAAATCCAGATGCACAAAGTATGGAATGCATCTGGAATTCCTTTGCAGTGGCTAGAGGCCTGGTTGCGCCCATTTTCTCTCTCTCTCTGTCTCTCTTGTCTCTCTCTTCTTGCAAAAAAATAAATTTTCAAAAATTTAAAAGAACGTTTTCATGGGGAGTGATTGTCCACACCTTTAATCCCAGCATTTAGGAGGCAGAGGTAGGAGGTTCGCAGTGAGTTCCAGGCCACTCTGAGACTACATAGTGCATTCCAGATTAGCCTGGGCTAGAGTGAGACTCTACCACCAAAAAAAAAAAAAAACAAAACAAAAACAAAAAACAAAAAAAAAAAAAAACCACATCAAAAAAGACCACCTTCAAGGGGCATGGTACCTCACACCTTTAATCCCAGCACTCAGCAGGCAGAGGTAGGAGGATCACTGTGAGTTTGAGGCCAGCCTGAGACTACACAGTGAATTCTGGTTAGCTGGGGCTACAGAGAGACCCTAACTGGAAAAACCACGGGGAAAATAAATAAATAAATAAAACAAAAACAGTTTTCATGAATCTCTTCAGACACTACGGGCTCAGTGCCCAGAAACTATGTGCCCTCATCAGCTCAGAGTCCCACACCTGTGCTTCAAACCCCAATGCCCACCTGAAAGGCCTGGCGGGCAACACCATCCTGCCCATCCTTTCTCTCCCAGGGCCTTTGGGGGCCGGGGCCATGAGCACCTTTCAGGCTTTGCCCAAACACATCCAGGTGGAAGAAGACATACTCGTCCCCAGTCAGGCCAGCATCGAGAGCCAGAAGCATGAGGGTCCTGAAGACATCCGGGGAGCTGCAGATGTAGACCACTGGAGAGACAGGGGGCAGAGAAGGGAGGGGTAAGAGAGATAAGAGCAGGGAGCCAAGGCCAAGGGGAAGGAATTCTGAGCTGCCAGGAGTTAAATGGCAACTCGGGCTCAGTCTGGGTGTTGTAGCAGAAGGTAAAGAAGAGTAGGAGGAGTGGGGGAGGGGAGTTAGAAGCAGAGCTGGAGAGAGAGGGTGCGAGAGCAGTGCAGGCGGGGCCCGGCACAGAGGGAGAATTGGCCAGCTGGAGGGGGGACTGGTGAGAATTTAGTGGGAAGGATGGGAGGAGAAGCTGGAGGAGGGAGAAATGGTGAACAACACGGGAGAGAGAAAAACCATAATAGAGGACAAGATGATGACGTCAAATAAAAGACTAATTGAGGGGGGAGGGGATTTGATGGGGTGGATTGGAGAGGGGGACAATGGGGTGTAGAGAGAATTATCATTTGTCTGTAATCACCAATTGTCTATAATTATGGAAGCTGTCAAAAAGTTGTCTTTTTTTTTTTTTCCTTTTTAAAGGTGGGTAACTAATCTCAGTACACAGTAAGTGCTGGAACTGGCCTTTTCTCCCTGGGGCTAATTCGAGAAGTTATAGGGGAGGCAGGAGGCGGGACTGCAGACGGGGGAGGTGGGAGAGAGGCAGGAAGGTGGGGTCCGCTGGGTCCCCGGCGGCAGAAGGGAGAGGAGCGCGGGCGTGGGGCGCGCCCCCACCTCGGCCCTTGCGCCGCACGGTGCGCAGCAGCATGGCGTAGTGGTCGCGGTCGTCCTCGGCGAACTCCACGTGGTCCACGGTGATGTTGAGGCGGTCGCGGACGCGCACGTAGAGCCCCTCGACGAGGAAGAAGCAGGAGCGCTCGTCGGCCGGCCGGTAGGCGTAGAGCACGAGCGCCTGGCGCTCCCAGCGCAGGCGGCGGTGCAGCGCGGCCACGAAGTCGCCGAGCTTGGCGTGGCTGGGCCCCGCGCGCGTCATCAGCGGGTACTCGTCCTTGGCCGCGAAGCCCAGCGCCGGGGCGCCCGCGGTCAGCAGCGGCACCCGCCAGTGCGCCGTGAAGCGGCCCACGGGCGCCGCGGCGTACACGCAGCCGGGGCCCAGGAACACGGCGGGGCTGTGCTCCCACTTGAGGTCCACGGCGGCCAGCGGCGCGGCGGTGTCCGAGCAGGCGCCCTTCGCGTCCTCGCTGCTGCCCAGCACCGTGCGCACCGTCCAGCCGGGCGGCAGATCGCCCCGAGCCTCCACGCGGGCCAGGGCCAGCGCCACGGCGGGGCCCACGCGAGCCCACGACCACGGGTACGAGGTGTTGGCCAGCGGCAGCACCACCGCCACCGTCAGGTCGCCCGCGCGGCCGCCCCGGAGCAGCAGCAGCAGCAGCGGCGACAGCAGCAGGAGCGGCCGCGCGGGCGAGCGCCCCGGAGCCGGCATGGTCTCAGCGGGCGCGGGGACCGGCCTCCGAGCGCACCATGGTCTCCTCCGCGTCCTCCGGCTTCTCAGCGCCCCTGCGGGGAGGAGTGGCGGCGGGTCCGCGGCCGGCGATCCCCCCC
>PVHP010011426.1:0-45143 GCA_004024765.1 Zapus hudsonius | reverse complement strand
CTCTTTCTTTCTCTCTTTCTCTTTCTTCTCTCTGTTAATCTGTCTCTCCTGTCTTTCTTTTTTTTTTTTTTTTTTTTTTTGGTTTTTTGAGGTAGGGTCTTGCACTAGCCCAGGATGACCTGGAATTCACTATGTAGTCTCAGGCTGGCCTCGAACTCACGGCAATCCTCCTACCTCTGCCTCCCAGTGCTGGGATTAAAGGCGTGCGCCACCACGCCCGGCTCATTCTTCTTTTTTAAAAAATTATTTATTTATTTGAGAGAGAAAAAAGGCAGAGAGAAAGATAGAGAAAGAGAATGGGCATGCCAGGGCCTCCAGCCACTGCAAATGAAATCTAGACACATGTGCTCCCTTGTGCATTCCCTTTTATGTGGTACTGGGGAATTGAACTGGGGGCAGATGCCTTAACCCCGGAGCCATCTCTCCAGCCCATCTTTCCTTTCCTTCCCCTCCCCTTCCCTTTTCCCTTTTTCTTCTCATGTAGCCCCAGGCTAGCCTCAGATATGCTATATAGCAAAAGATGACCTTGAATTTCTGGTCCTCTTACCTCTATCTTTGCTTTTTTTTTTTTTTTTTTAATGTGAAAGAGAATAGTGAACCAGGGTCTCTTGCTACTGCAAATGAACTCCAGACATATGTGCCACTTTGTGTGTCTGGTTTTACATGGATACTGGGGAATTGAACCCTGGAGCTGGCAGGCTTTGCAAACAAGTGCCTTTAATTACTGAGCTATCTCTCCAGGCCCCTAACTCTATCTTAAAAGTGTTGGGAATACAGGTTGTCATAGTCAGCCACATGCTGCTGGGATGAATCTCCAAACCAGGCACAGTTATGGGAGGAAAGGATTTATTGAAGCTACAGACCCAGGGAAGTTCCATAATGGCAAAAGAGGCTGGACCCCTTTCACACATCCAAGGAGAGAGGGGGGGGAGGGAGAAGGGGGGAGAGGAAGGGAGGGAGGGAGGGGGAGAGAGAGAGAGAGAGAGAGAGAGAGAGAGAGAATATGAATCATCGCCAGTACCATACACACACCAGCAAAACAGGCAGGGGAGAAGAGAGAGATTTTTTTTTATCCCCTTTATATAGCCTTAGGGCATCAGGGTCTAACAACCCTTCCCCTATACTGGTTGACTCCCTGAGCCTCTAGAATTTCTTTCCTGCTCTCCAAGAAAAGGTATTTGTTTCTAGCTCCCTTGAGCTTGTTTATATCCTGCCCCCTACTGAGAGGTCTGCATTCCTCTGAACATCCTCAGAGACCCTCCAAAAGATTACTGAAAAGGGCCAGTTGACAACAAAACTTAACCATCACACAAGTATATGCTAGCAAAGAGAATCACTATGCTGAATGTTGATACCTTTAATGGGGTTGGGAAACAAAGAAGGATGTTTGGGTTTGGGATGGAAAAGCTGGGTTGAAGATCATGTATAGCATGCATGGTACATGACAAGTCAGTTTGCTGCCTAGTTCAATGCCTGATACTTAATAGATGCTTTGTTTAGTATTGGTTGGTGGGAAGAACGATGATTGGGAAGAATAGTGGAATCCAACTGTGGTTTGTTGCTTTGCCTCATTCATTGTATGTCTTCCTGACTGGGTTGTATGTATTTTGTTTTGTTGATAAGGTATATACAAGTAAATTAAATTTCAACATTATCCATTTCTGAGTGGGGAGAAGAGTGCTCTTTAGTTGAGAAGTGTGGTCAACTATTGGAATAAAACTATCATGGTGGATATGAGCAAATCTAGTTCCCAAACATCCAGCTTCAGGTACTCTATGGCAAGCCTTTCTGGCTGATTTGACAGGTTAGATAGAGATTAGCTCTTACTTTTGCTCTAAGAAAAATTATCTAGTAAGATAATCATGAATGGTGCAAAGGATGGGGGGTTTAAAGTTATTTCCAAGTAGTTTAAACCTATAAAATTTTAATCCACAAACTGATCTGATTCTATGTATTTTCCAGGTTTCTTTTTTTAGTTTTCTTTTTTATTAAATTTTTTTTAAAAATCCTCCACAAAAACTTAGTTTATGGAATTTTAATTGATCATTCAAAGATTATAGTGGGTTCACATCTGATAATAAAATTTTATTTTGGCTGAGCGTGGTGGCGCACGCCTTTAATCCCAGCACTTGGGAGGCAGAGGTAGGAGGATCGCCATGAGTTCAAGGCCACCCTGAGACTACATAGTGAATTCCAGGTCAGCCTGGGCTAGAGTGAGACCCTACCTCGAAAAACCAAAAAAAAAAAAGGAAAAAAAATTTATTTTGGGTGTGTGTGTGTGGGGGGGGGGGCATATGCACATGTATGTGCAGATGTGCTTGCGGGTGCTGAGGCCAGAGGAGAGTGTTGGGTGTTCTTCCTTGGTATGGCTCATCTGCATATTTCCTTAAGATGGAGTTTCTCTTAATTTACATCTCACATTATAACATTGTTGGCATATCTTCCATGTGCTTGTATAATATATGCTAGCCAAGGAAAAGTTTGAGTAAGAAAATAAATCTTCTGACTTTCTTCCTTCAGCATATATTTGAGGCCTGGGCAGATGGCTTAATGAGTAAAGGACCTTACCTTGGATCCCTAGCACCCACACCAAAAGCTGGGCATGGTCTGGCAGCCCTATAACCATGCTGAGTGGGTGGAGACGGGGATTGCTGGGGCTTGTATTTAGCCAATCCAACTGTAAAACCCTTGAGATTCATGTTCTGTGAGAAAGACTCAGGAAAAAAGGTGGAGGAGTTATAGAAGAGGACACGAGTCCTCCTTCAGCTTCTGCATGTGTCTTCATGGGCACTCACATCTGCACGTACACATGCACACACGCACATGAACTACAGATATCAAAACAAACCAACATATAAGTCTTAATAGGTATGATTTTATTTTATTTATTTTTTAAAAATATTTTATTTATTAATTTTCAAGCAGAGAGAGAGAGAGAGAGAGAGAGAGAGAGAGAGAGAGAGAGAGAGAGAGAGAGAGAGAGAGAGAGAGAGCGCACACCAGGGCCACCACCTTGTGGGTCTGGCTTATGTGGGTCCTAGGGAATTGAACCCAGGGCTTTAGGCACTGGAGGCAAGTGCCTTAACCGCTGAGCCATCTCTCCAGCCCTAGGTATGATTTTAGACTCTAAACAAAACACAAAATTCTTGCTTTCCTGGAGCTTCCAAAGCTGTTCATGCATGGCTTGTGCCTATGATCCAAGCACTTGGGAGCAGGAAGAAGGAGGGCTGCTTGGAGTTCCAGGGCAGCTTAGGCTACAGAGTGAGACCCTGTCTCAAAGCAAACAATAAGCATGAACAAAACCCCATATATTCAAAATGGGATTTTTTCCAGTTTAGGTCGTAACTAATCAGGGAAGGAATATAACATAGTTGTAGGATAGTTGTACTCATGAGAACTGAGATATGAGAAACTAATAAACTCACTGTAGAAAGGGATTCTGGTCTGGCTTTTCTCTGTTATGTGCACTACTGTATTCCCAGGTTTCAAAGTAGTGCTTGGCTTATGATCAGTGTTCAGGACACGTCATGCTAATTGGAGTGTTTATTGTTTTGAAATTGTATAGTCCTAGATAGGTGCTTTGGCAAATTATTTTCACATCTAGTCAGTTGGAAATTGTATTATTTCCATGACCTTCCTTCAGTGTTTACCTATTTTTGTTCTACGCCTTTCAGGATGTAGCAAAAGCCTGTTCATGATGACAGCCATCACATAGTTGTATGATATTATTTCTTAGAATAGATTCAGAAAGAAGCTTAATAGGTCATATTTTGTTAAGTTTCTTGTCTAGGAAAATGAAGTAAGATGATTAGGTATGTAATTTTAATTAAGCATTTAAAAAAAACTAGGGCAACATAATTGAGCTCCCTCTTGAGAAAATAAAGAAAGGTACTTAACCCTAGATATAAAAGGACTAGCCTGAAAAATGTAGGCTTCTAACTGTGTGGGAAAGAAAAAAAATAGAGCACAACTAAGCTGCTCTTTGTTGATATCAGAAATGGCCTGTCATTCACTCTGGCAGCCAAGCATGGCCTCCTATCTCAGGGGCAGGACCAGGACTTTTCTCCTCCCACCAGAGCGGGGGTAGTTGTTAAAGGTTCAAAAAGCCCCGACCAGTTTTTCAAGAGCTTCTGCTCCCCTTTACCTCTGGTGCTTTTGCTCTGTCTTCAGGATGCACTAAGGTCTGTTCTGTGAATGCCCTGGAGCCAGCACACACCTGACATGTATAACTCCAGTTATGCATGTCTCATGAGTAAGTTCTTGCTAAACTAATTAAAATTGGAGGGATCTATGGAAAAATGTTAGCTTGAAGTTAAAGCATTTTATCACTTCACCGCTTTTAATTTGAACATTTTTAAAAAATTTAATAAGAAAGCAAAGCTCTACACAGAAAAGCCTCCTGTCTCTTAACACCTATTTTTTGTTTGTTTGCTTGTTTCTTCTGATGTGCCTTTGTTAAGTTAGGAGGTCTGCATATGTCTTTTAAAGCCATTTGGCCAGTTTTCTTGAGCATCTTTTTAGTTTACTGAGTATTTTAAATTGAGCTTGTCTGAGCTCGATTGCTTAAGTCTGACACAGTCTCAAGTTTCCACTGAATGGTAACAAAGACTGTAGAGTGTGTTGTTGGTACTGCAGTGAGAGGCATGCTTCCTTAGACCAGGTAAGAGACCAGTTTGTTTCCTACTGTTGGGTGAGTTTTTACAATGTTTATATTCTGTTTGTTAAGCAGCAGCCATGCTAAATTGAAAAATAGCCAGGAGCATGCTGATTTCAAGACGTCCTTTCTGGTTACTGATAGAAAAACTACAGAGCATGAGGGGGAGGGGTAGAGTTAGCTAGTTTATCTTCAGTTACTTATATAAATACATTAGAATGCACAAGTTCTTCTAGAGCTCGGTTTTCTCCATTCAGGTGCTAAAGATTCCGTTGAAGGTATTAATAATTTTTAGAGTACTTAATGATTATTCCTTGTGAAAGCAACTCAAGTGATAGTTTTTACTTTCATTTTTCCTCAGTAGTCATAAAACAAGCTTTGCCCTTAATGAACATTTTTTTTTCTATTTTTGAAAACTTTTAAATTGTCAGCAGCAAAATATGCTTTTTCATGCTCTTTAGAAATCAGCCTGACACTTGAAAAATAACTCAGCGGCTATAGCTGTTTCATTCCCTCCTTTTCTTTAAAGTATTTGTGCTTTGAAAATGTCAGCTGTATTCTAATGAAGCTCAGGCATTGTTTGTTCATAAAGGGGCCGGAACATTCCACTGCTTGATGGCTTATTATGAGGCACAGTGTGAGAGTGGGTGGCACCATTTGGTGTCTGCCTCTTGGGGTAGTGACTACCATTATGTTGCTTTGGATTGGCAAAGAAAATACAGCATGCAAGATGCTCTATGAATCTAGACACTGTGAAGAAAATCTTATTCCCTAAACAGTTCTTAGTAAGCTAGGAATGTGTGACAACTTGATTGAGTTGATCATTTCAAGTATACCCTTGATGCCTGCATTGTATTTACAGTTGATATTGTCAGGCACATGTCTTGGTTTGGTTTGGTTGGTTTGGTTTTGTGTGTGTGTGTGTGCTTTAGTATTTAGTTATTTTTAATTTAATAAGGAAATGAATGTTTTTGGATAAGTTGTAATGTTTCTAATGATATTTTAAGTAAATTTTTTACTTCAAAAAAATTTAAGGAACTTTGCATGGGTGGGGAGGGGGGAGTGGGAGAGGTCAGGCAGGGAGCCTTTCTTTCAGTTAGGAAAGCCCTGGTGAATAAAAAGCAACAGATGTTTCTTCTGTTACAATTGAAGTTGTTTCATTCAAAACTCACAGTAGCTGGAATGAGGAGGGGGCTGATCATAAATCCAACTTCAGTGAATAAATGAAAGCCACTTATAATTTATTTAAAATTCATCCTTTTATATTTGATTTGAGAATCAGAGTAACAAAATAAGTATAAAAATTTTTTAAAAGAGGCTTTTTTAATCTTCAAAAATCTTAGGGAATGAGGGAGGGGGGAATTGGGGAATTCGGGATAACAACGCATTGTTTGCCCACTAAATAATGTAACTCATTATGGACAATAAATATATATTTTAAAAAAATCTTAGGGAATGAAAATGTGAGAAGTTAATTTTATATCACATACAATTTTTAAAAACCTAAGTCATGGCTGGGCGTGGTGGCACACGCCTTTAATCCCAGCACTTGGGAGGCAGAGGTAGGAGGATTGCCAGGAGTTCGAGGCCACCCTGAGACTCCATAGTGAATTCCAGGTCAGCCTGCACTAGAGCAAGATGCTATGGGGGGGGGGGGAGTAAAAACCTAAGTCATAGGAAATAGTTGCAAAAGTTTGTAATTGTGCAATAGGTATAAAGGCTTAAAATGAAATGTGACACATCAGTTGTATGTATAGCTCATTTCATCTTTGGAAAGCATGAGACTCCAAAAACCTTGTGAATGAAAAATGTGGGAGAAATATTTTGAGTGTGATTAAAGTGACATGTTACAGTTTACCTTTCAAAAAAAAAAATCCTAGATTGGGGAATGTCGACCTGCTGGAAAGAAGGGGAAAGAAAGAAAAGCTTGGGGGCTGGACTCAGGACTCAGTGGTTATGGCGCTTGCCTGCAAAACCTAACACCCCAAGTTCAATTCCCCAGTATCCACGTAAAGCCCAATGCACAAAGTGTCGCATGCATCTGGAGCCGTTTGCAGCAGCTAAAGGCTCTGGTACACCCATTCTTCTCTCTCTGTCTCTCTATCCCTCTCTCTCTCTCTTTCTCTGCTTGCAAATAAATAAATAATAGTTTTTAAAAGAAAGAAAGAAAGAAGACCTTGGAAGAGATATGCAAGTAATAAGAGTAGTGATTTTTTTTAACATTTCAATTGGCTACATTTTTAATGAATAAAGTAAAAGCCTTTCCTTTCACAAGTAGCACAAAGAGAAGTGCCCTCATCATATAATTTGCATTTACATGCATTACAACTATGCTATTGGGGTGGGGTGAGGGAAGGGCTCAGACTAGAGTGGTGTGTGCCATGTATTCAGGTGGGCTGTAACTCTTCTTGCTCCAGTCTTGTCTTTTTCTTTGCAGTACTGGGGATAGAACCTAGGGCCTCCTGCATGCTATTTTAAGAATAAGATAGAAACCGGGCTGGAGAGATGGCTCAGCGGTTAAGGCACTTGCCTCCAGTGCCTAAGGCCCTGGGTTCAATTCCCCAGGACCCACATAAGCCAGACCCACAAGGTGGTGGCCCTGGTGCGCGCTCGCTCTCTCTCTCTCTCTCTCTCTCTCTCTCTCTCTCTCTCTCTGTATCTCTGCTTGAAAATGAGTAAATAAAAATATTTTTAAAAAAAAGAATAAGATAGAAATCTAAAATTTACATGCATTTTGCCTTAAGGAGTAATACCCTGAGTAACTGAAATTTTCCCTTTTTCAATGTAAGGTCTTACTCTAGCCCAGGCTGACCTAGAATTCACTGTGTCTCATGTGAACTCACAGCGATCCTCTTGCCTCTGCTCGGATTAAAGGCCTGTGCCACCACACCTGGTGCCCCCCTTTTTTTTTTAAGATAAGTTAAATAGTATACATGAAGTTTAAAATGAAGTTACAAGGTTTACCTATAGTAAGAAACACTTAGAATTTTGAGCAAAGGATATATATATTTTTTAAAACATTTATTTATTTATTTCATTTTTCAACAGAGAGAGAGAGAGAGAGAGAGAGAGAGAGAGAGAGAGAGCGCACACCAGGGCCACCACCTTGTGGGCCTGGCTTATGTGGGTACTGGGGAATTGAACCCAAGACCTTAGGCACTAGAGGCAAGTGCCTTAACCGCTGAGCCATCTCTCCAGCCCCAAGGATATAAATTTTAATGGAATAAGTAGTCTCTTTTAAAAGTTGGTAGGGCTGGAGAAATGACCCAGCAGTTCAAGATGCTTGCTTGCAAAGCCTACCAGCCTTGGTTCAGTTCCCTAGAACCCATGTAACGCCAGATGCACAAAGTGGTATATGCATCTGGAGTTTGTTTACAGTAGCAAAAGACCCTGACATTCATTCATTCATTCTCTCTCTCTTCCTTACCTCCTTCCCTCTATCTCCCTCTCTCCCCTCCAAATAAATTATTTTTTTAAAAAGTTGGTGGCCCCACATAGGATATGTAACTCTAATAACATCATAGATTGCAGGAATCAGATATTTGTGTCATTTACTATTATAAATAGACATAGCATCATGTTACTTAACAAGGAAAACAGCAATAAGAAATAACTGTAACCTTTCAAATTAAGACATTATCAACTTGGGAAATAAGCAAATCAGTTGACTTATCTTAAGATGAACTATCACTATCTCCATAGGTGTTATAGAATCATGGTAGAGAAATACACATTCATTTTTAATTATAGTATATGTATGTACTCTATGTGGTAAACCAATTTCTATTACACTGTAGTTGTATTTTTTTAATTATCTGTGTGGTTTGTATGCATGTTTGTGTGTGAGTTTGGCACCCATGTGCCATGGTGCATGTGGAGGCCACGGAACAACTTTTACGTTAGTCCCCACCTATCCCATTTTGAAGCTGGGGTTCTGACTTGAAATTCTCCCTCTGCTGTTTTTTGCTATATAGACTCAACATAAGCTTCTGGGAACTTCTCTGATCTCCCCTTTCCATCTTGCCAGTCTGCTTCAGCTGGGATCATAGGAGTTTGTCACTGCTTCTGATTTTTCACCTAGGGTCTCCAGCTTGAGCTTTAAGCACTTTATCCACCAAACCATCTCCCCATTTGTGTGGGGATTTTTTGTTTGTTTTTAAGAAAAATTTTCCTTGTATAGCCCAAGCTAACCTTGAACTCACTATGTAGCCCAGGCTGGCCTCGAACATGCTGCTATGCTCTTGCCTCAACTCCACTTGCTGGGGTTACAGGTGTGAGCTATACTTCGCTTTAGATTTATACTTTTATAGGAAAAACAAAACCAATTTGAGTTTGTTATCTAGAAATTGGTTGGCAGTGTCTTTTTCCTAATTTTACCATTTAGAAATAATTTCTTAAAAATTCTTAGTGTGTGACCAGACTTGGTAGCACACACCTTTAATCCCAGCACTTGGGAGGCAGAGGTAGGAGGATTGCCATGAGTTCATGGCCAGCCTGGGAGTAGAGTGTTTCAGGTCAGCCTAGATCCTGGGTTGAGTGAGACCCTACCTCAAATTAAATTAAAAAATAAAAAACCTTAACAGAGGTAGGAATATCACTGTGAGTTCAAAGCCACCCTTAGACTACATAAATTCCAGGTCAGCCTGGGCTAGAGTGAGACCCTATCTCAAACAAACAAAACCATAGTGTATGTATGTATGTGTGAGATAGGATCTTATGTAGGCTGGTCTCAAGCTTGCTATGTAAGCTGACAGTGGCCTTGAACTCCTGATCCTCCTCCCAGCCACTAGGGTTACAAGCAAAGGCCACCATACCCAATTTAAAATGTGAAGTTTTTCTTTATTTTTGTTTTTGTAGTATTGAGTCAGTCTTATGATATAACCCAGACTAGTCTCAAACTTGCAGCAATCCTCCTGCCTCTCAGCCCCAGTAGAGGTCTAGGATTGCAGGTGTGTGCTGCCATTCTGGCACATGCATATTCTTAATTCATTTTTTCCCCAAGGCAGAGTCTCACTCTAGCCCATGCTGACCTGGAATTCACTCTGTAGTCCCAGGCTAGCCTCAAACTCACAGCAATCCTACCTCTGCCTCCTAAGTGCTGGGGTTAAAGGCATGTGTCACCATACCTAGTCATATTCTTAATTTCTAATAGACCCTTATCAGAATTGGTATCATTATTTAAAATATATAATGAAAGAAATCTTCAGAAATGAAGTGTGCCTGTTGTTCTTATCGTACATGTCAATTCTTTGGCACAAAACTGAGGTCATAGGGGAGTCTGAGTCAACCTATTCATTGTTCCTCAAGTCAGCATACTCAGAGAGTAATTGGTGCAGACACCTTTTTCTGCCTCACACCTAAGTATACAATTAGAATAATTGGCCGGGTGTGGTGGTGCACATCTTTAATCCCAGCACTTGGGAGGCAGAGGTAGGAGGATTGCCATGAGTTCCAGGCCACCCTGAGACTACATAGTGAATTCCAGGTCAGCCCGGACTAGAGTGAGACCCTACCTCAAAAAAAAAACAAAACAAAACAATTAGAATAATTGGTAGCTACTTAGGAATTTCTCATCTGTGGAGATTGAGTAAGAGGGATGATGCTTATGTTTTTTTTCTCCTGAGGGGGGAAAACTTTCATTATTTATTTGCACATGTTCATGCATGCATGCATGCATGCATGTGCATATATATATGGAACACCCCTGGGTCTTTTACTGCTACAAACAAATACCAGGCGAATGTGCCACTTAAAAAAATATTTTATTTATTCATTTTCAAGCAGAGATACAGAGAGAGAGAGAGAGAGAGAGAGAGAGAGAGCGAGAGCGCACCAGGGCCACCACCTTGTGGCTCTTGCCCACGTGGGTACTGGGGAATTGAACCTAGAGTCCTAGGCACTGGAGGCAAGTGCCCCAACCGCCGAGCCATCTCTCCAGCCCATGTGCCACTTTTTTAAAAAAATATTTTATTTATTTGAGAGAGAGAGAGATTGGGCCTCCTGCCACTGTAAATGAACTCCAGACACATGTGTATCTGGCTTTACATGGGCACTAGGGAATTGAACTCGGGTCCTTCTGCATTGCAGGCAAACGCCTTGACCGCTAAGCCATGTCGTCAGCCCCCATGTGCCACTTTTTGTGTCTGGCTGGGGAATTGAGCCTGGACTGGCAGGCTTTGCAAGCAAGCACCTTTAACTGCTGAGCCATCTTCCCAGTCCTACATTGTTGAGGAGTATGTGAAGATGTATGAATACTGTGTTTAAAATATATTATGATTAACTCTTGTGAATGGATTCAGGGACTTTTTTGGTGATGTTTTGAGAGAGGATTTTGGTATATAGCCCTGGTTGGCCTTGAACTCACTCTGTAGCCTAGGCTTGCCTCATATTTACTACAACCCTCCTTCCTATGGCTCCTGGATGTTGGTATTATAGATTGTATAAGTATATATCACCGCATGCTGTGGCATGTCTTTTTTTTTTTTTTCTTTCTTTTTTTTTTTGGTTTTTCGAGGTAGGGTCTCCCTCTAGTCCAGGCTGAACTGGAATTTACTCTGTAGTCTCAGGGTGGCCTTGAACTCACAGCAATCCTCCTACCTCTGCCTCCTGAGTGCTGGGATTAAAGGCATGCTCCACCAAACCCGGTGACATGTCTTTTTTTTTAAACTTATTTATTGTTAATAATTAGATACATTGTATGAGCAAGTCTTGTGATGATACCCCCATTTCCCTCCTCCCTGTCCCCAACCCACTGTAGGCCCTCCTATAGCATGTCTTTTAATGGGTGTTTTCATGGTGGTGGTATTGGAGATGGAATCTAGGTCCTTGTGCCTGCTAAGCAAGCATTCTCAACACTGAGATACAGCCCCAGGCTTCTTCTTCAGTTTTTGAGACAGAGTCTCATTGAATTGCCTGTGCTTCCTGAGTAGCTGGGATTATATGCCTGTGTCAGCCACTAGTCCAGCTATGAATAAATTTTTTTGTTTGTTTGTTTGTTTGTTTTTCGAGGTAGGGTCTCCCTCTAGTCCAGGCTGACCTGGAATTCGCTATGTAGTCTCAGGGTGACCTTGAACTCACAGTGATCCTCCTACCTCTGCCTCTCCCTAGTGCTGGGATTAAAGGTGTGCGCCACCACACCCAGCTTGAATAAATTTTTAATACAGAAATTTTTTGCCGGCATTGTTATCTAACATTATGATTTCTTGTTTTCCTAATCTTTAAAAAATGTAGGTAGCTTTAGAATAGTGGACCATCTTGGAGAAATGAGAATGTGAATAACAACACAATTTTCAATGAACTACTTGGGCATGGTATTATGCAAGAGGGATCCTTTTTCATTTTCTAAGGGAAAGAACTGCTTTGTAACTCTCATGGAAATGCTTATTATAAGTTGGCGTTTAAAATTCAAAAATTTTAAATTTAAGAGCCCAATTTTTAAATTTAAATTCTACCCCAATCGTTGACACTTTATATAAATATTAGAAAAATAGCTCACTGATTATAAATTTAAAATGATTTGCTTCTTAACACTGCCTGTCATCTCATCTGAGAGGAGTTGTAAGCTTCTTCATGAGAACTAAAGGCTTTAAAGTATTTTAATATTCATAAATTTGGGTTCCTGTGGTTGCACCCTGCTGCCTTGATCTACTCCAGCCACACAGTGGCTGTTGGTATGTGATAAACAGTACTGCTTTTTGCTCATTCTCTTCACCAGGCCTGTAAACAAGGTTTACCCGCCATCTGGTGGGTGTGTTGGTGGTAGTGACAGAGCCAAAAGTAGTGGTTGGAAATGGGCTAACCATTAAGAAAGTAGAACATCTAAGAAGAAAGAGTAGAAATAGAGTCACTTAGCCCTTTCATTTTTAAAATAAACTCAGTGTTATAGGAAGAATTACATTATGACTCTATTACTCTATTAATTTCCTTAATTTGAACAAAAAGAAAAGAAGCACTTAAAAGTCTTTCCCAATCTTTCCTGGTTAGAAGTGGTAAAAGTGCTGAAGCACTTTTATTTTTATTGATTGATTGATTGATGAGAGAGAGGTGAAGAGAGTGTGTAGGCATGTCAGGGCCTCTTGCCACTGTATACTAACTCCAGACACCCGTGCCATTTTGTATATCTGGCTTTACGTGGGTACTGGGGAATCAAACCTGGCAGGCAGGCAGGCTTTGTAAGCAAGAGTTTTTAACCACTGAGCCATCTCCCCAGCTCTGAAGCATTTTTAAAAATATGAATTTCCAACTGGGCATGGTGGCACATGCCTTTAATGCCAGTACTTGGGAGGCAATGGTAGGAGGATCACTGTGAATTCGAAGCCACTCTGAGACTACATAGTGAATTCCAGGTCAGCCTGGACTAGAGTGAGATTCTACCTTAAACACACACACACACACACACACACACACACACACACACACACACACACAAAGAATTTCTACCTAGTTTCTGATTCATTAGTTTTTCATTGGAGCCCTGTAATGTATTAATGTATAACTGCTGTCAAGTATAGGAGGACCAGATTGTTTGAGGGTTTATAGTAAACTTACTAAATTATTCATCAGAAGGTATGTTGTCAAAAAATAGGAATTTTTTTTTTTTGTTAAAAATAGGAAATTTCAGCCGGGTGTGGTGGCACACGCCTTTAATCCCAGCATTCAGGAGGCAGAGCTAGGAGAATTGCTGTGAGTTCGAGGCCACCCTGAGACTACAGAGTGAATTCCAGTTCAGCCTGGACTAGAGCGAGACCCTACCTTGAAAAACCAAAAAAAAAAAAAAAAAAAAAAAAAAGGAAATTTTAATTAGGTTAAGTGGAAGAGACTTGAGAAAATTTAGAATTAAATATTCCCGTGACTGAATAAGGTAATAGAAAAGTGACAAAATTATGTTTTAACTAAGTATAAAGAAGTCAGTGAAAAAAGTGTGGGCTTTGGAGTTAACTCTGTGGGGAAAATGCTTGATCCCAGTGCCCATGTTGTACGTACTTGAATACAGATGGAACAGCACAGGCATCGTGGTGTCAAGTAGGGATGAGTAAGGTGGATTATAGCTTTGCTACTTAGTAAGTAGAGTAGAAATGATTGTTAAAGAAGATATCAAAATAATAAGAACATTAAAATGAAGAAAGCTCGAACAACTGCGAAGTTTATTTACCTTACCACTATCCCAAAGATTAACACCACACACAAATATGCTATGTTTCACTCATTTCACAAATTTGAAGTGTTCAGTTGGGTTAGCTCTTTTCAGATTAATTTTGAATTCTTGACATGTTTATGAAAATAGTGTTCTTGCCGGGCGTGGTGGCACACGCCTTTAATCCCAGCACTCGGGAGGCAGAGGTAGGGAGGCAGAGGTAGGAGGATTGCCGTGAGTTCAAGGCCACCCTGAGACTAACATAGTGAATTTCAGGTCAGCCTGGACTAGAGCGAGACCCTACCTCGAAAAAACCAAAAAAAAAAAAAAGAAAATAGTGTTCTTGAACTATAGAACTTGAGTTATTTTTCATACAGAAATGATATGTCTTCCCTAAACTGTCCATATCCTTTCTCCCTGGCTACTTTGTTTTTAGTTATACATATTTATATTGTTTTCTAGGCAGCATTAGTAGTCCTTTACAAGAATTATTTTTTTAAATATTTTATTTATTAGCCGGGCGTGGTGGCGCACGCCTTTAATCCCAGCACTCGGGAGGCAGAGGTAGGAGGATCGCCATGAATCAAGGCCACCCTGAGACTACAGAGTGAATTCCAGGTCAGCCTGGACTAGAGCGAGACCCTACCTCGAAAAATCAATATATATATTTATTTATTTATTTGAGAGAAAGAGGCAGACGAGAGGGGGGGGGGAATGGGTGTGCCAGGGCCTCCAGCCACTGCAAATGAACTCATGTGCCCTCTTGTGCATCTGGCTTTATATGGGCACTGGGGAATTGAACTCAGGTCCTTCTGTGTTACAAGCAAATGCCTTAACCGCTAAGCCATCTCTTCAGCCCTACAAGAATTATTAACATATCAAAATGTCTATACTGGAAGGAAAAGTACTTGGTACTTTCTAACTCTGCAGAAAATGTTAATGAGTGGAAGAAAACCTTGTGGTACTGGCATCTGACTAGACAGATCAGTAGAACACAATTGAGAAATAAAGTGACCCACATAAATGAACCTAAGGTAGACTTTCACATTAGCATGGGAAGAAAAGGATTCTTTATTTTTTAAAAATTTTATTCATTTTGAGGCAGAGAGAGAGGAGAGAGAGAGAGAGAGAGAGAGAGAGAGAGAGAGAGAGAGAGAGAGAGAGAGAGAGCGCACACCAGGGTCACAACCTTGTGGGTCTGGCTTATGTGAGTACTGGGGAATTGAACCCAGGGCCCTAGGCACTGGAGGCAAGTGCCTTAACTGCTGAGCCATATCTCCAGCCCTGGATTCTTTATTAAAAGTGATCATTGGGGCTGGAGAAATGGCTTAGCGGTTAAAAGGAGTTTGTCTGCTATTCATTGGGAGTTCAGTTCCCCAGTATCCACATAAAGCCAGATGCACAAGGCGGCACACCTGTCTGGAGTTCGTTTGCAGTGGCTGGAGGCACTGGTGTGCCCATTCTCTCTCAAATGAATAAATAAAATATTTTTTTAAAGTGACCATCTGACCTGGAGCGGAGTCTGGAATCTATTAATTTCTTGCATTGAATAAATTCCATGATGGGCCAAAGATTTAAAAATTTTTTGTAGTTTTTTTTTGAGGTAGGGTCTTACTCTAGCCCCAGGCTGGCCTCAAACTCATGGTGGTTCTTCTACTTCAGCCTCCCAAGTGCTGGAATTAAAAGATGTGTGCCACTATATCAGGCTAAAGATTGAATTTTTTTTAATGGTTTAGTGCTGGAGATTGAATTTGCTAGACTAGTGTTCTCCCCCTGACCCTGACTCCCCCCTTTTTTTTGCTTTCTGTTTTGAGACAGGGTCTTGCTAAGATGTCCAGAATAGTCTTGAACTTGGTGATCCTCCAACCTCAGCATCCCAAGTAGCTAGGATTGCAGAAATACACCACCAGTGTCTGCTACAATTATAAACTATGAGCGCTAAGGATACAGCTTGCAGTAGAGCACTTGCAAAGCAAGAGGGAGACCCTAGATTAGTCCTAAGCAACTAAGATATTAAGATATTATAGGAAAGCATAGGGGAGCTTAATCTTATTCCATGTACTCATGATGGTAATTTATAGGAACAAAATAGACAATTGGGAATAGAAAACCCGTAAGAGAAGTAAAATATGGTATGTATGCCCGCATGTATGCATGTGTGTGTATTATACTTTTTCATATTTCCATCTCCACTACCCTTCTATGTCCTTCCACCCCTTCCTACTGGTGTCTACATAGTGTGGGGGGGTAGTGAGAGAAATGTGATATTTGTATTTCTGAGTTCACGTAACATGACTCTTCAGTTCCATCTACTTTCCAGCAAACGACAAAATTTCTTTTTTTAATATTTATACTATAAGAACTTTCTGAAAAAAAAAAAAAGAACTTTCTGATTCCTTTTCCTGCTTCTGCACTATATGACCCACCACTCCATTTCCCATGCCAGTACGGTAGATACTAGCCACATGTGAGCACTGGAAAAGTGCTTAGTGTGCTTAAAAACCTGAACTCATTTAAATTTGATAAATTTAAATTCAAAAACTAAAGCCAGGGGTAGTGGAACACACCTGTAGATCTCAGCACTCCTGAGGTGAAGGTAGGAAGATCAGGGCTTCAAGCTAAAAAGAAATCCACCATCCAGACTGAGAAGGATTAGCCTGTAGGTTAGAAGACCACCAAGAGAAGGGGGGTTGGATGCCCAGTGAAGAAAGTGTTTCACTGGACAGTATAATAAAAATGTGCAAAATGCAGCTGGGAGGTTCACGTCAGTTGAAAATTGATACTTTTTTTGGATTCAGTACTGACTTTCTGGGGGGAAAAGTTAGCTTTAGGGGAAAAAATCATTCCATTTATCACATCTTTCCGGAAGAATTAATTTAGTAGCTAGTGAAGGTTCTCAGCACTGATGGAACTATGATTGTATTTTGTATTCTCTAAATAACTTTCTACTCTAAAAAATCCACTGTGTCCCCAGTCATTAACTGGCAAGTAGACTGGAACCATTGTGCACACATGTGCGTGCATTCATGTGTATGTGTGTTCCCATACGTGTGGGCTCAAGTACATGTATGTGGAGGACTGAGGCTGGTGTCAGGCATCTTCTCCAATTGCGCTCCACTTCATTGACTGAGGCATAGTCTTCCTTGAACCCAGAGCTTGCCAGATTCAGCTAGTCCAACTAGACAGCTTGACTCGGAATTTCCTGTCTCTACCTCCTGAGCACTGGGATTATAAGCTGACCACCATGCCTGCCTGAGTGTTGGTTATCCAGACTTTGGTCCTCAGACTTGTGCAACAAGCACTTTATCTGCTGAGTCATCTCCCAGCCTTATTTTATCAGTTTTATAGAATATAGAATTATCAACAGCATTATATGTATTCATTTTAACAAAGCAGTTGGTATGAGTTTTCACTTAAAGCTTCTTGTTTACAATATGCTTCTTCAGGTAATTATAAATTACTTTAGCAAAAGGCTAGAAATTTGGATGTGTTTATATAGAAGGTGGCCTTAATATTGCAGATCACTGACTTAGTATTTTGATATCATTTCAGGTAACATTTCACTGGTTGCATTTCCAGTTTCCAGCACCAACTCACCAACAAAGATTTTACCAAAAACCTTAGGACCAATTAATGTGAATGTTGGACCCCAAATGGTAAGAAAACAAAGTCTTAGAAACTAGAGCTTTGTCTAGGCAATTCTGATTTATAGGATAATTAATGCTGAAGAGATTTGGTCACTTAATTTTAGTTATTGGTCACTTTAAAATATATTTTGGGGGCTAGAGAAATAGCCCTGTGGTTAAGGTGTAAAACCTAACAACCCGAGTTAGATTCCCCAGTACCCATGTAAAGCCAGATACACAAAGTGGTGCATACATCTGGAGGCCCTGGTGTGCCCATTCTCTCTGTCTGTCTGTCTTCTTTCTCTGTCTGCTTACAAGTAAATAAATTTTTTTAAAAATATTTTATTTATTCATTTTTCAAGCAGAGAGAGAGAGAGAGAGAGAGAGAGAGAGAGAGAGAGAGAGAGAGAGAGAGAGAGAGAGAAGCAGGGCCACCACCTTGCGGGCCTGGCTTATGTGGGTCCTAGAGAATTGAACCCGGGGCCTTAGGCACTGGAGGCAAGTGCCTTCACCGCTGAGCCATCTCTCCAGCCCAGTAAATAAATTTTTTACACACCTTTAAACCTTGGGAGGCAGAGGTAGGAGTATTTTATGAGTTCAAGGCCATTCTGAGATTACATAGTGAATTACATGTCAGCTTGGGCAGCAACAAGACCCTACCTCGAAAAACAAAACAGAAAGAAGATATTTTTATCTGAATGTTGCACAGTAAGTCTTAAAAAGCCATTGTATTCTCTATGGTTTAAATGTTTGAATCTGTGGTTTTGATGTGTATTATTAAGGTTTTGCTCCCTATCTGAGATTTCTCTTGGTTTTAGTTACTTAAGGTAACTTAAAATTTGTTGGTTTATGTCTTTCCTTTTTTCTCCATCTTTTCTTTTTTTAAAATAGTTGTTTGGGCCGGGCGTGGTGGCGCACGCCTTTACTCCCAGCACTCTGGAGGCAGAGGTAGGAGGATTGCCATGAGTTCAAGGCCACCCTGAGACTACGTAGTGAATTCCAGGTCAGTCTGGACTAGAGCGAGACACTACCTCGAAAAACCAAAAAAAAAATATATATATATATATATTTGTTTGGCTGGGTGTGGTGGTGCACGCCTTTAATCCCAGCACTCAGGAGGCAGAGGTAGGAGGATTGCCGTGAGTTCAAGGCCACCCTGAGACTACGTAGTGAATTCCAGGTCAGCCTGGACTAGAACAAGACCCTACCTTGAAAAACAAACAAACAAAAAATTTGTTTGTTTATGTATTTATTTATGTATTTGTTTGTTTGCAAGCAGAGAGGGAGGTAGAAGGGAGTTAGAGAGAATGGGCATGCCAGTGCCTCCAGTTGCTGCAAACAAACTCCAGATGCATATGCCACTTTGTGAATATAGCTTTACATGGGTGCTGGGGAATTGAACTCAGGTCTTTAGGTTTTTCAGGCAAGTACCTTAACCGCTAAATCATTTCCCCAGCCCTTTCTCCTTTTTTAAATGTGATATTGGGGATTGAATCTAGGGCCTTGCACATGCTAGGCAAGCGCTCTGCCAGTTTCCTTGTTGGGGGAGAGGGGTTTCTTTTATAAAGTAATTTTTTTCTGTCCTTAACTATGTATTCTTAATATGAATTGACTATATGGCCCAACAGTTGAATCTATAGCTGGAATTTTAATTTGAAGATCTTTCCACTAAAAGACAATTGTAGTTCTGGGGAGTTGGCTTAGTGGGCAAGGGTGTTTATTGTGCAAGCATTAGGGCCTAAGTTTGATCCCCAGCACCCACAGAAAAAAAGGCAGTTTTGAATGACTATAACTGTAGTGCTGAGGGGCAGAAGCAGGAGGCTCCCTGGGGAGCCAGTCTAAAAAAGCTCCAGAAAACCGGGCGTGGTGGCGCACGCCTTTAATCCCAGCACTTGGGAGGCAGAGGTAGGAGGATCACCATGAGTTCGAGGCCACCCTGAGACTACAGAGTGAATTCCAGGTCAGCCTGGGCTGGAGTGAGACCCTACCTCAAAAAAACAAAACAAAACAAAAAAAAAAAGCTCCAGGCTCAATGAGAGACTCTGTCTCAAGGAAATAATGCAGAAGAGCAATAGAGGAGGTCACCTGATGTTTACCTCTGGCTTCCACATGGGCCACATGAATCTGCACATGAATACATGCTGCACACATGTACATGTACACACATACACACAAGTCAGTTGTACATGTATAATCCCAGCACTCCAGAGACAGAGGCAGGAGGATTGTCGTAAATTCCAGGACATCCTGGTCTACATAGTAAATTCCAAGACAGCCAGGGTGTACTACATAATGAGACTTTAAAAAAAAAAAAAAGGAAGGAAGGAAAGGTAATTGGGGAAAAAATAATATACTAGTTCACTTGAATCTTTAGCTGTATAAATTAATAGTGAAATTTTGTTTCTCTAAAGGAATTCATGAATTCTGCTAGAGCTTAAAGTATGTAGCACTCTGAAAGTTTTGTTTATAATCATAATTACATCCAACTGCTATAGTTAAGACTATTGGCTCCTGTTTATAATCCCCAATACCTGGAAGATAGCACGTTTTATACCACGAAGACCTTGTCTCAAAAAAACCTGTCTTGAGGGTTGGAGAGATAGCTTAGCAGTTAAGACCTTTGCCTGCAAAGCAGAAGGACCTGGGTTTGTTTCCCAGTACCCATGTAAAGCCTGATGCACAAGGTGATACATGTGTCTGGAGTTCATTTGCAGTAACTGGAGGCCCTGGCCCGCCCATTCTCTCTCTCTCTCTCTCTCTCTCTCTCTCTCTCTCTCTCTCTCTCTCTCTCTCTCTCTCTGCATCTTTCTCACTCAAATAAATAAAATGTTTAAAACAAAACCTGTCTTGAGCCAGGAGTGGTGGCGCATACCTTTAATCCTAGTGCTCGGGATGCAGCCTTGAGTTCTAGAACAATACCCTTGAAAACTATGCCCAGGGCTGGAGAGATGGCTCCATATTAAAAGTACCTGCTTGTTGTGTTGGTTCGAATGTAAATGCATGTCCTCATGGCCAGAGGGATTTTTGATTAAGCTTGCAATTTAAATCTCCATCAGGCACAGCCCAACTAAAGGAGGTGTCACTGGGGGGGTTGACTCCAAATTTACTAGGTATGTTAAGAGCCAGTTTGAGCTCGGGCTGTTGGTACTGGCTAGCTGTTAGATCTCGCTCTCTGCTTGGATATGTGGAAGTGAGCCAGCTTCTGTCCTGATGAAACTTCCCCTGAATCCATAAACCTAAAATAAACCCTTTACTTCTATAAGCTGCTTTTGGTCGGATTTTTATCCCAATGATGAAAGGCAACTGCAACACTTGGAAAGCTTACTGTTCGGTGTTCAGTTCCTTGGTGCCCATGTAAAGCCAGATGTACAAAATGGCACATGCATCTGGAGTAAAAATATATAGAGAAAATATATTTTAAGGGCTGGAGAGATGGCTCAGCAGTTAAGGCACTTGCCTTCAGTGCCTAAGTCCCCCAGTTCAATTCCCCAGGACCACATAAGCCAGACCCACAAGGTGATTTATCTCTCTCTCTCTCTCTCTCTCTCTCTCTCTCTGCTTGAAAATGAATAAATATTTTTTAAAAAAGAAAGAAAATATATATATATATTTTTTTAAGGAAATATATTTTAAAATCCTATGCCTGGGCTGGAGAAATGGCTCAGCAGTGAAGGCACTTGCCTGCAAAGCCTAACAACCCTGGTTCAGTTCCCCAGTACCCACATAAAGCCAGAGTCACAAAGTGGCACATACATCTGGAGTTCATTTGCAGTAGCTGGAGGCCCCGGTGAGCCCATTCTCTATCTTCTCTCTGTATCTCTTTGGTAAATAAATAATCTTATGCCTAATTTAATGGCCTCTCTCACCATCAGCAAAAGTACCTAAACATTTATTCATTACCAGTATTTGTATCTTTTTGTCTGTAGTGCGATGTGGATAAATTTTGTCTATAATATATAGTACTCTAGACTATGTTGAATGTAAGCTATTTAAACAAAATTATCTTTTTTTGGGGGGTGGGGTTGAGGTAGGGTCTCACTCTAGCCCAGGATGACCTGGAATTTACTGTGTAGTCTCAAAGTGGCCTCAAACTCATGGCAATTCTCCTACCCCGGCCTCCCGAGTGCCAAAATTATCTTTTAACATGCTTAAGAAGACTTTAAGTCATTCTTGACATGACATTTCTTTTGGTCAGTTGAGGACTGTTAATCATCTGCAAAATTCAAATGAAAGATAAAGCACAATTTACTGTCACTATGTCACATATAGAGACTTGGGCTCAAATTGGCTCCATCTCAAGGCAGCTCACGAGGGGTTTCCAGGCAGTTGCTAAAAGCCTTTCCCCCTCTCTCATGCACTATAATAGGTACAGATGAGGTAAGACACGTGGCTTAAAATGCAAGTACTAAAAGTAAACACAGTCAGATTTTTTTTGAGTTTTGGAATCCTTTCCATACTTCTGTATTTGGAGAAGCCTTTCTTATTTTTTGAGCTGGTGTCTTATGTAGTCCAGATGACCCTGAACTCCTGCATTGCCTACCTCAGCCTTTCAAATGCTGAGGTTACAGGTGTGCTCTACCACACCCAACTTTTTGAAGGCCATTCTGATGAGGTCCCAGATGAAAGTTAGGAACATGTAATTGGAAAACAAAGCCATCCTATTACAAAGTGGCAAAAACTTAACTGAATTCTTGTCTAGTGGTCTGTGGAAGGAAGAACTTGTCAGCAGTGAAATAAGATATTTGCCATAAGCAACACATTGAGGGTAGGGCTTTGCAATTTATTTTCTTTTTTTAAATATTTTTTTATTTATTCATTTTCAAGCAGAGAGAGAAAGAGAGAGAGAGAGAGCACCAGGGTCACCACCTTGTGGTTCTGGCATATGTGGGTCCTGGGGAATTGAACCAGGGGCCTTAGGTACTAGAGGCAAGTGCCTTAACCGCTGAGCCATCTCTCCAGCCCCAGGGCTTTACTTTTCTTAACTGCTTATATTTGAGAAGGAAAAGAGTTCACAATCAGAAGGGAAACAGAATTGAAAGATTTAGAAATTCTCAGCCTGGCTTATTTTGTTTTTGTGGGGATTTGTGGTTTGTTTTGGTTTGATTTTTGTCTTTTACTGATTAAACCTACTCTCTCACAAATGCTAGGCAAATGTTGAACTCTCTCTCTCTCTCTCTCTCTCTCTCTTTTTTTTTTTTGAGGTAGGCTCTCTCTCTAGTCCAGGCTGACCTGGAATTCACTCTGTAGTCTCAGGGTGGCCTTGAACTCATGGTGATCCTCCTACCTCTGCCTCCTGAGTGCTGGGATTAAAGGCGTGCACCACCACGCCCAGCTAAATGTTGAACTCTCTATGTGCCTCATGCTGACTCAGCCTTCAGAGTACTTGATTACAGATATGCAATACCAAATCCTGTGGTCCATATAAATAGTGAAAAAAAACTACTCTGGAGTAGAATTCTAGAGGTGTGGATAGATGACCTTTTTTTTTTTTTTTTTCTGTTTTTTGAGGTTGGGTCTCACTATAGCACAGGCTGACCTGGATGGAGTTCAATTCACTATGTATTCTCAGGCTGGCCTCAAACAGCAATCCTCCTACCTCTGCCTCCCAAGTGGTGGGGATTAAAGGTGTGCATCACCACACCTAGCTAGATGACCTTTTATTGACAGCTTCAATAAGTATAGATAACAAACCATGATAATTCCCACTCTCCATCCCCATTTCTCCCCCTCTCAAATCCACCCTCCTCTGAATTCCCTCTTTTCAATTAGTCTCTTCCATTTTGAGGTCATTATTTTTTCCTTCTATTATGAAGGTCTTGTTTAGGTAGTGTTGAAAGAGAATAGGAGAGAGCTAGCTTCTTTTAGGCAGCTTCAGTTAGATTGATGCCCAGAGAGAACCAGGAGAGGTTGTCCTAGCTGTCATCTCTTCCTGGCACAAGAGATAAAAGATTAAAAAAAGAGAGAGAGATGGGCTGGAGAGATGGCTCAGCCGTTAAGGCACTTGCCTCTAGTGCCTAAGGCCATGGGTTCAATTCCCCAGGTCCCACATAAGCCACACCCACAAGATGGTGGCCCTGCTGTATTCTCTCTCTCTCTCTCTCTCTCTGTATCTCTCTGCTTGAAAATGAATAAATAAAATATTTTTTAAAAAAAAGAGAGAGAGAGAGAGATAAAAGAAGCCAATAAATCTGGGAAAGGATTCCATGACCCTGCCCTAAGGCTATATAAAGGGGAGAAAATCTCTTCCTGCTCCTGCCTGCCTTGCTGCTGGTGCTAGTCGTTCATCTCTTCATCAGCATTGGAGCGAAGCTTCCTCAGCCTTCCAGCCTGAATTGAAGACCAGTGGCTCCCCAGGAAGCCTTTAGGCCTTCAGTGCTGGATTAGGACTGCTGAGGACCTTGATTCTCAGGTTTGTAGACTGCTATTGCAGGGCTGCTGTGAGCTAATCTCATAAATCCCCTATTTTTTTACTACAATTCATTCTGTTGATTCTGTTCCTCTAAAGAACCCTGACTAATACGGAATTTGTACCAGGAGTGATTCTAGAGAAACAGAATTGTAACAATGGGTTTCATTAGCAGGCTTGGTGCTATCTGGCATCAGCTCTTCAACTTCAGTGCTATTAAAGGTAATAAAAAAGGTAATAGGGGGGTGTTTTTTACTTTCTGGACCTGAGTTATCTCACTTAATGTAATCCTATCTAGATCCATCCATTTCCCTGCAAATTTTATAATTTTATTTTTCCTTACTGCTGAATAAAACTCCATTGTATAAATCTACCACATCTCCATTATCCAATCATTAGTTGAAGGGCATTGATGCTGGTTCCATTTCCTAGGTATTGTGAATAGAGCAGTGCTGTAGTCAGCCACACACTGCTGGGATGATTCTCCAAATGAGGCACAGTTATGGGAGGAAGGTATTTATTGAAGTTACAGATCCAGGGGAAGTTCCATAATGTCAAAACAGATTGGCCCCCTTTCACACAGGTCCAAACAGAGAAGCCATCTCTAACACCACACATACCATCAAAGCAGGTGAGATTTCCTTCTCCTTTATATAGCTTTAGGGTGGGGTCTTGCAACCCTTTCCCAGACTTGTTGACTTCCTGGGTCTCTGGAATTTCCTTCCTGCACTGCCCTCCAAGAAAGGGATGCTTGTTTCTAGCTAACATGACTTGCTGAATCCCCTTAGCCCCCTTTCTTTCTTTAATTCAGAGGAAATCTGCTACACAACACTCAAGATTACTATGGGTTACTAACAGGTCAAGTTGACAACAAAATTTAACCATCACAAGCAGCAATAAACATTCAGAACATTGTTGCCTATAACAATATGTTGAAGTGTTTCCTCTACTTTTTTCTCTAGCAGATTCAGAGTTTCATGTCTGATATTAAGGTCTTTGATTCATTTGTACTTGATTCTTGTGCTGAAATAAGAATCTATTTTCACCCTTTACATGTTGATAATCCAGTTTTCCCAGCACCATTTGTGAAAGAGGCTGTTTTTTCTCCAATGAATATTTTTGGCATTTTTGGTCAAAAAATCAGATGGCTATAGCTGCCTGATGTACATCTGGGTCCTCTATTCTTTTCCATTGATCTATGTGTCTGTTTTTATGCCAGTACCATACTGTTTTTGTCACTATGGCTCTGTAATATATCTTAATATCAGGTATGGTGATACCACCAGCCTTATTTTTGTTGCTCAGAATTGCTTTGGCTATTCAAGGTTTTTTGTACTTCAAAATGCATTTGAAGATTCATTTTTGCCGGGTGTGGTGGCGCACGCCTTGAATCCCAACACTTGGGAGGCAGAGGTAGGAGGATTGCCGTGAGTTCAAGTCCACCCTGAGACTACATAGTGAATTCCAGGTCAGCCTGGGCTAGAGTGAGACCCTACCTTGAAAAACCAAAAAAAAAAAGGGGGGGGGGATTAGTGCCCTCATACAAGAAGCTGATGGGAGCATTTCAGCCCTTCTTCTCTAAGAGGTTATAGCAAGAAGCATCTTAGAAGCAGAAATCCAATCTTCACCAAACATTGGATCTGCAGCTGCTTTGATGTGAGAACTTTTCATTTTCTTAAACTGTTTTTACTGGCTAGGTGAACTTGTGGTCTCATCAGACAAGGTCCAAAGTGAAGGAAGTGTGAAAGTTAATATAGAAAAGAAGTATAGTGTGCTACTCCATAGTGAAGTAGCCAGGAGTAAATATGTATGCTTTATTTTGTGGGAAAGGGCTGAAATGAAATTTGGGCTTGTTCCAGAAAAACTTTGATGAATGCTCCTGCTTTTAAAAAAATTATTTATTTATCTGAAAACAGACAGAGACAGAGAGAATTGGCACTGCAAATGAACTCCAGACACATGCACCACCCTGTGCACCTGGCTCCATGTGGGCACTGGGGAATCAAACCCAGGTCACTCCAACCACCGAGCCATCTCTCCAGTCCTACTCCTGCTTTTTTAGCAGATACACCACTTTGCATATAGCTCTCTTCCTGGGCAGAGATCTGTGCCAGCATTGCACTGAGCTGTAATGAGGCTGGAGGACAGTCACTGTCCTATGGTTACTGGTCTTAACCTGTTTGCCTGTAAGATCCTATTTTTCTGCTGACTTAATCACAAGAAGCACAGCCTGGTTTATTGCTTTATTGATTTGGTTTGGAGACTGTTCACTACAGTAACTGGATCATTTCATTTCCTATATCACAGTGAACAGTAGTACATTTCTGTTTATAAATTGTCTAGTCGGAAGTACTTTTTTACAGCAGCCCAGATTTTTTTTTTATTGTCCATAATGAGTTACAATATTTAGTGGGCAAACAATGAGTTGTTATCCCCAATTCCCCGCTGCCCTCCCCTCCCCAATCCACTGGATAACCTCCTCCATGGGTCATCTGGATCAGTCCTTGTGTCAGGGGACCATGGATAGCCTAGTATTCAGCCAGGTTCTCCTGGCCATGCCTCTGGATAATCTCCCCTACCACGGCTCTCACAATCTTTCCACCCCCTCTTCCGCATAGTTCCCTGAGTCGTGGTGGATGAGTATTAAGGCCAGCAGCCCAGATTGATTAACAATCTAGTTCAAATTTCTTGGAGCTGGTGAGAGATGGCTCAGCAGTTAAGGCGCTTTTCTGCAGAGCCTAATGACTTAGGTTCAATTCCTGAGTACCACATAAAGCCAGATACACATAGTGGTGCGTGTATCTGAAATTCATTTGCAGTGGCTGGAGGCCCTGACACACCTACTTTCTCAGTCTCTCGTCTATCTCTGCTTGAAAATAAATTAATAAAAAAAAAAAGAATCTAGCTAGTCATTTCATGGTTATTTTCTTCATTGCTTTCTTCTCATTATGTAGCCAAAGCAGGCTTTGAATTTGCAATGCTCCTGCTTCAGCCATCCTAGTGTTGGGATTACAGGTGTATGTCATCACACCCAGTCTTCCTCTGCTTTTCTTGTTCTTGCCTTTTAAGCATTGTCTAAGCTGGGGGGGGGGGGGGCGCACATTGTGGTAGAGAGCTTGCCTAGAACGTACTAGTTCCTGGGTTCAGTCCCCAGAACTGTAAAAAAGTATAAAGCAAATTAAAGTTGAAAAGAAACAAACATAGAACATTGTTCTTCACCTCAGTTCAGGATCCATGATTTTTAAGTTTTGCTGGGTTAGAGAACTCTTGCGTAAGCTCTCTGTTGTGGTCATCTTTTTAGTTGCTGCGCAGAAGGAATCCAAACAAAAGCGGCTTGTGGAGGAATGGGTTTATTTGGCTTACGGACTGGAGGGGAGACTCCATTCTGGCAGGGAAAACGATGGCATGAGCAGAGGGCTGGACATCACCTCTGCCACAGCACTGCAAACAGCGGCAGGAAGGTGTGCCAAACTCTGGCAAGGGGAGGCTGTCTTATAACCCCATAAGCCCGCCCCTGACAACACAGCTTCATCGAGGTTGTAAAACCCAAACTGCCATCAGCTGAGGATCAATCTATCAGAACACATTCATTTGTTTGTGGGGGACACCTGGATCAAACCATGACACTCTCCCTTACCTGCTTATGGTTTTCTGTCCTTGCCTTTTTAGCTTCAAATCTCCTGAAGCCAGACCATAATGATGTCGAGAAATTTCAAATACCCATGAAAAAGGTTCCACTGGATGTAGAGCCAGCTTAGCAATAACTATTTCAGTTGAGATACTTGCTCTTCCCTTTACAAATTATCATATAGGTGCGGTAGTGTGAATGGATGTCACCATAGATTCAGGAGTTCTATTAAAACCTTGTCTCTAGCTGCCTAGCTGTGACGGGGCACTGCAGGCAGATTCTAGGGTCTAACACTAAGGTGTTATTGGGGGCAGATTTGAAATTCAAGAGTATCTGAGTTCTGCCTGCAATTTTCGGCTGTGTGGCTGCCAGAGTGTGCTTGCTTTTGGAAGTGCTGCTGGTTTTCCTCTCTGCTTGGATCTGTAAGCTTCATATAGATCCCATTTCTCCTATAACCTCTGCCTGGTTTGGAAGTTCATCCCAGCAGTATATAGCTACTATATACTGGGATATATATATTATATATAATATATATGTATGTATGTATATTTTTGTATATGTATAATAATGTGGCTTTTGCTTTGTTTTGTTTCTTGAAGCAGGATTTCACTCTAGCCCAGGCTGGCCTTGAACTCATGGCAATTATACCACAGCCTCTAGGCAGCTAAAGCCTCAGTGCTGAGGTTAAAGGTATGTTTCACCATGCCCATCTTAATATGGCTATCTTATTTTAGAATAAAAACTACACATTCTTTTAGTGAAAACCAAAATTATTTATTCATTTATTTGCAAGGAGAGAGAGAGAAGGAATATATGGGCCTCTTGTTTCTATAAATGAACTCCAGATGCATGCACCACTTTGTATATCTGGCTTTACAAGGGTACTGGGGAATTGACCCCAGGCAGCAGGCTTTGTATGAAAGTGCCTTTAACCACTGAACCATCTTCCTAGCCCAAATTTGGTCATATATATTGAATTCTTGAATATACTTGATAAATACGTAGACTTTCCACCTCAGAGTTCATATGCTCTCAGGTTTTCTTAACTGTAGGTGGCAGTAGTACTTAAAATACGTTGTTTGAGGCAGCCAGTCTTCAGAATGATGTTCAGTTACTGATTTTCCTGCCTACCTAATCAATTGTCAGAGAAACCACAAGGTTAAATAAGGATGTCTGGAGTTTGAGAGGTGGGAGAGATGACTCAAAAACTTAAAACTTATTTTTCTTATATCAGCTGACAGTTAGAAGTATGTTTTACCTCTAATTTAAAATTGGAATTTCAAAATTAAGGTTCAAGAATGTAAAGCATGAGCTGCAGAGAGGGCTCAGCAGATAAGGTTGCTTGTTTGCGAAGCCTGGTGGTCCAGCGTCCATTCCCCAATACGCACATAAAGCCAGATGCACAAAGTGGCTCATGCATCTGGAGTTTATTTGCAGTGGCAGGAGGCCCTGGCATGCCATACTTACATACGTTTCTTTTGTTCTCTGTCATAAATAAATAATTTTTTAAAGTTTTTCTAGGTAGGGTCTCGCTCTAGTCTAGGCTGACCTGTAATTCACTATGTAGTCACAGGGTGGCCTCAAACTCATGGAAATCCTTCTACCTCTGCCTCCTGTGTGCTATGATTAAAGTGCCTCTACGCCTGGCTCCAATAAAAAAAAAATACATATATATATATTAAAAGAATGTAACCAAAAAAAAAAAAAACCAGCCGGGAGTGGTGGCGCACACCTTTAATCCCAGCACTTGGGAGGCAGAGGTAGGAGGATTGCAGTGAGTTCAAGGCCACCCTGAGACTACATAGCCTGGACTAGAGTGAGACCCTACCTCAGGAAAAAAAAAAAAAAGAATGTAAAGCATATTTGACTCTTCACCCATTAAACTAATTTTCCTGTGTTTAGTGGTTAGTCAATTCTTACTTTATTTTTGGTTTTGTTGTTGTGTTTTTGCTTGCTTGCTTGCTTGCTTGCTTTGGGATGAGGCCTTGTTCTGTTGCTCAGGCTTGCCTGGAATTCCTGGGCTTGAAGGGGTTCTTCTTCATCGTCTTATGCAGCTGAGACAGGTGTGCACCTCCATTTTGTACTGTTGTCTTGTTTCTTGAGGATCCCCGTCATCTTAATTTAGAAACAAATTATGTCCTATGTGCACTTTTAACTCATATTTCCAACCCAATTCTATCATCACTGTAGCTTTAGAAAGTGTTAGAAAACTGCTGTGCACCATGTCCTGTGCTAAGAGAAAGGAACAGAGTATTGTGAATCACTCTCAGATCAGACTATCACCTGACTGACATTGAATAAGAAAAATAAGTAAATTAGAAATTGTAATTCCTTCCCAAAGTTATTCTCAATAAGGAAAACCGGTTTTTCGCATGTTCTCTTTCCCATGTTTTCATTTTTTTCCTCCTAGAAGGCTCTTTAAATCAGGTAATACTGCACACTCAAGGAGAACTCCTTAGTCATGATGCTATACCAGTGATGCATTCTTTTCACAGATGACTTAGAATGCTTACAATTGTATTGTGGGAACTCCTGTTGTAGGAATATAGTAGACTACCTAAAGACTGATAATCCCTCAACATTTCCTTCCTGTAGTATTACTTTTATTTTTATTATTAATGTTATTTTAGTTACTGGCTTGAACTCAGGTCTTGAGCATGCTAGGCAAGGGCTCCGACAGTGAACTACATCCTTACCCTCAAGTTTCCTTTGTAAGTAAGTTGTCCATACCCAAAGTCAGCTTGGAATAGAATATTTTAAATTGTGGTGACTAGAGCTATGTCCTTGATATTGTACTGGGGTAGGGTGTTTGTTTGTTTTTCTTTACTTTTTGGTGTGTGCTCATGCTTGTGTGTGTATGTGTGTTGTACAGATGCACATGCCAGTGAGCATGTTTTCATCCGGTGTCCTCTATCATGCTACCTTATTTCCCTAAGACAGAGTCTCTCACTGAACCTGGGAATCCCAGAAATCCTCTTGCCTCTATCCATGAAGTGCTGGGATTACAGGCATGCCCAACTATGCCCAACTTTTCATGTGGTGCTGGAGATCAAACTCGGGTGTTCATTTCCCCAGCCTTCACGGAGCCCCAGCTGGCCTGGAACTAGCTATATAGAGCAGCCTGGCCCTGAACTCAAAGAGTTCAGCCTGCATCTACCTCCCATCTCTCCCATATTGTCTTTCTATTTTATATAATAATTTTTAGCATATCAATGAACAAAAACTGATTCCCTCTATGAATGCAAAAGTCATCTGTCCCAGTTCAGTAAGTATTTAGTGTGTTTTTCCTGTGAGTGTCTTTTGGAATTGTGCTAGAGCCCCTGCCACACATGTATCAGTGAGGCACTTTCTCTACCCATAAAGGTCTTACACTGAAATAAAGGAAGTACAAAAGAAAGTGAGATGTAGGAATGAGTAAAAGATACAAAGAGGGCTGGAGAGATGGCTCAGCGGTTAAGGCACTTGCCTCCAGTGCCTAAGGCCCCAGGTTCAATTCCCCAGGACCCACATAAGCCAGACCCACAAGGTGGTGGCCCTGATATGCGCTCTCTCTCTCTCTCTCTCTCTCTCTCTCTCTCTCTCTTCTCTCTCTTCTCTCTCTCTCTACTTGAAAATGAATAAATAAAATATTTTTTTAAAATTTTTAAAAAAAGATACAAAGTTAGACTGCAAGGCACAATCTGAAAAGTAGAAAACACAATTTCTAATTGCATGTTGTCTCTTGAAGCAGGCTTCTGAATCCCTGGTGCCCTCAGTTTATGCATGTGCACTTGTATGTTCATTATGGCTACACCAGGCTCTCCTACTGCTGTACATGAACATCATCTAGCTTGAAGTGGGTTGCTGGAGAATTGAAACCTGGCTGGGTTTGCAAGCAAACATCTTTAACAACTGAGCCGTCTTCACAGGCCTACTCTTCTTCCTCCTCCTCCTCCGCCCCCCTTTTCTTTTCTTTTTTCTCTTTTAAAAGACAGAGGATCATATAGCCCAGGCTGACCTTGGACTTGGTAAGTAGCTAAGGGTGGATTTGAACTCCTAATTCCCTCTCCCCAGTGCTGGGATTACAGATATATGCAAACATACTCAGCTCTTATATTCTTGGTATATTGCGAGTAGAATTCTCCAGATATCATGTTAGTTTGTATTTTGTTTTATTTATTTATTTATTTTGGTTTTTTGAGGTAGGGTCTCGCTCTAGTCCAGGCTGACCTGGAATTCACTGTGTAGTCTCAGGCTGGCCTTGAACTCAGGGCAATCCTCCTACCTCTGCCTCCCAAGTGCTGGGATTAAAGGCGTGCGCTACCACGCCCTGCTTTAAATTTTAATTACATTATTGATTTAACATTCCCCAAGCCCATAATGGAATAATGCCAAACACTAGCAGACATATCCTAAAGTTGTAGAGTTCTTAAATGCTTCATAAGTACTAAGCTTGAATTTGTTTCACTCTAGAAGCTACTGTTTGACTCTTTTTTCAATCGCAGATGAAGAAGTTGATATGCTTTTTTAAAATAAAAGATGTTATTTAAGAGGTGGAGATAGAATTTGTGAGTATGAGCATACCAGGGCCTACTGCCACTGCAAACAAATTCCAGATGCATGCGTCATCTTTGTGCTTTATGTGGGTACTGAGGAATTGAACCCAGGCTGTTAGGCTTTGCAATCAAGTATCTTTAAGTGTTGAGCCATCCTAGCCCCTTGATATGCTTTTAAAAAATATTTTATATATTTGAAAGCAGAGAGAGATAGACAGGAGAGACAGACACAGAGAGAGAATGGGCACTGCAGCTGCTGCAAACAAATTCAAATGCATGTGCCACTTTGTGCATCTGGCTTTTACATGGGTACTAGAGAATTGAACCTAGGTCATTAGGCTTTGGAGGCACGTGCCTTAACCACTGGAAGTGATTTGATGAACTAAAGGAGGTCATAAATCAGTGCATTTACCAAAGTCATTGGTGGGAACATCAGATAGGTTATAGCAAAGTAGGGAAAACACTAAGAGTTTCAGATGCTATCTGATGACATTCTTGACTTTGGAGCTAGTGCATGCCAGTGGTCTGCTAAGCTGATGCAGTCCCAGGTTTAAGTTAGGTCATCCACAGAGGTGAGCAACGAGTGGCTATTAAGGGGCTAAAGATAGCTCTAAATCTTCAACATTCCAGTTCTCTACATCACAAAGTTCCAGTCAGTCAACTTTGTAAAGGACCCCGACCCCCCCACCCCCCCCACCCCCGTGCACCTTTCTGGAGCTTTTAGTTACATACCAAGGAGCCTTAAGAAAAAAAGACAATAACTTTGGTTTCATTAATTTCCTTTCTGGAATTTAATCAAAGGAAATGGAAATTAAGGCCAAATGACAGACATGGTGATCCACCAACACTATGGAGTTGGAGAGAAAGGATCAAGAATTCAAGGCTATTTCAGATGGTGGTGACCAAAAGCACACCATAGTGCTGGGAAGAAATGACAGTGGAGTGCTCAGCACTTTATTTCACACTTCCCGAGGATCAGGTCTATTGCTGAAGAGGTGGTAAAAAGATTGTAAGAGCCAAAGGAAGGGTAGAACTGCTTACAATGCAAACTTCCAGACACAAAGTGCCTTTGATATTCATGACTTTGCAGTGTCTGACAATACACATAATGGGAGGAAAAGATGATGACAGGCTGGAGATGGTATCATGGTCACCACACACTGCTGGGATGAATCTACAAACCAGGCACAATTTATGGAAGGAAAGGATTTACTGAAGCTACAGATCTAGGGGAAGTTTCATAATAGAGAAAGAGGTTGGCCCCTTTCACAGGTCTAATCAGAGAGAGAGAAGCCATCACCAGCACTATATAGAACAGCATGGGGGATTTTTCTCGCCCTTTATATAGCCTTAAAATGAGGTCTCACAACCCTTTCCCAGATTGTTTACTCCCCGAGTCTCTGTAATTTCCTTCCTGCACTGCCCTCCCAGGAAGGGATATTAATTTCTAGCTTCCCTTAGCTTCCTTCCATCCTGCCCCCTACTGAGAGGCTGCCTTCCTGTGGACATCCTGAGAGACCCACCCAAGATTACTAAAAAGATCAAATTGACAAATTTAACCATTATAGATGGCTTAGCAGTTAAGTCACATACCTGCAAAATAGAAGGACAGAAGTTCAAGTCCCCAGTACCCACATAAAGCCAGATAGATGCACAAGGTGGCACATGTGGCTGGAGTTTTGTTTGCAGTGCCTGGAGGCCCTGACATGCCCATTCTTTCTATATATCTGCCTCTTTCTTTCTCAAATAAATCAAATATTTTTTTAAAAGGAAAAGAAAAGTTGATGACTCGGAAATAAAGCAGAGACTAATTGAGAGGGAGGAGAGATATGGGGGATGGAAGCTATCAATTAAAAGTTTTTTTTAAATTAGGGAAAAAATTCAAGGTTATCCTCAGCTAAAATATTGAATTTAAGGAAGGCCATATGGGGCTATATGAGTCCCTGTCTCAGAGGAGGGCAGGGAGCAAGAAAATCACAGAAGAAATTAAAGTCAAGATCTTTACACAGAAATAGTTATTAAGGGATTATTTATAGTTGAATAATTATAATTAAATAATTGAAAATCCATAGTAGGTATAATAAATCAACATGACAGAAGGCTTTATTTTTGTTAAATTTATTTATTTTATTTGGCTTTTTGAGACAGGGTTTTGCTATGTATCTCTGGCTGGCCTGGACTTGTTATGTGCTATGTAGGGAGACCAGGCTGACATCAGTGATTGTTTTTAGGCAGCAAGGTTTCTTAGCATTCTCAACATTATTTTCTGCCTTTAGGTCGTTCTTAATACTAAACAATGTTATTTTCTTGTTCCCAATTCTGCAGATTATAAGCACACCACAGAGACTAACCAGTTCAGGAAGTGTTCTGATTGGGAGTCCATATACCCCTGCACCGGCAATGGTCACTCAGACACACATAGCCGAGGCTACTGGCTGGGTTTCCAGGTAAGAGTGCCACAACTGTTTGTAAAGCCTTTAAAAAAAAACAAAACAAAAAAAAACTCCCTCTTACTACCTAGTCTTTTCTTCTTGTTTTGTTAATCTAGGTCTTTTCTTGGTGGTGGGGGGGGTGTTTTGTTTTGGGGGGTTTTGACACCAGTCTTCATGTGGTGTGTACAGGCTGGCTTCAAACTCACTATATAGCCATGGATGACTTCATTCAGGATCCTTCTGCTTCTGCCTCCCAAGTACTATGATTACAGGCTTCTGGGGATTTTTTTAAAATATTTTATTTATTCATTTTCAAGCAGAGGGAGAGAGAGAGAGAGAGAGAGAGAGAGAGAGAGAGAGAGAGAGAGAGAGAGAGAGAGAGAGAGAAAGCACCAGGGCCATCACGTTGTGGGTCTGGCTTATATGGGTACTGGGGAATTGAACCGGGGGCCTTAGGCATGGAGGCAAGTGCCCCAACCGCTGAGCCATCTCTCCAGCCCTTCTGGGGATTTTTTGATTGTCTGTTTTTTGTTTTTCAAGGTCAAGTCTTGCTCTAGCCCAGGCTGGCCTGGAACTCACGATGATCCTCTTACCTCTGCCTCCCTAGTGCGTCACCATGCCTGGCCCTCCATTGATTCTTTATGGAGTACTAGGTCATGACATAGACACGCCCTTCCAGTGTCACCCTTTTTCCACTTTATTTTCCACTTTTGTTTTGTTTTGTTTTAGGTAGGGTCTCTCTAACCCAGTTGACCTGGAATTCACTCTGTAGTCTCAGGCTGGCCTTGAACTCAAGCTGATCCACCTACCTCTGCCTCCCAAGTGCTGGGATTAGACATGCGCTACCACGCCCGGCTATTTTCAACTTTTATATGTTTTATCTTTGCCTATAAAATGCCCTTTCCCAGCCCTTTACTACTTTTTTTTTTATTTTAGCACTCATTTTTTTTTAATATTTTATTTATTCATTTTCAAGCAGAGAGAGAGAGAGAGAGAGAGAGAGAGAATGCACCAGGGCCACCACCTTGTGGGTCTGGCTTATGTGGGTCCTGGGGAATTGAACCGGGGGCCTCAGGCACTGGAGCCAAGTGCCTTAACCGCTGAGCCATCTCTCCAGCCCTCATTCTTTTGTAAAAGGAAGTGAAGCCAGGCATGGTGGTATTCACTAGTAATCCCAGCACTTGGAAGGCCGAACCAGAATTGCTGGGAGTTCAAGGCCAGCCTGGGTTACTGTTGCAGTCAGCTTTGAGTTGCTAGACAAACACCCAACCCAAATCAGTTTATAGGAGGTGTACAAATTCTAGAGAAACATCACCAGTGGTTGAAGAAGCTGGCTCACTTCCATAAATCCAAGCAGTGATACCATCAAACACCCAGCAAACACCAACAAGAATGAACTCAAAAGCTGCTCTGTACACATCTGGAAGTCGGAGGGTGGGTGTCAAGATCCACCCTCAAATACACCTGAGGCCTGGACTCCAAAATCTACTCCCCATGAAACCTTCTCCAGCTGGACTGCTGGAGACTCGAGTTACAAGGTCACTGTGAGTCTGTGGGGCAATATAGTCAAACCACCACAGTTATATAGTGAGACACAGGGGGAAAAAAAAACATTAAAAGGATGTTTCAAACCTCAGTTTGTCACTTTAAAAGTATACCTTAGAAGTTATATACATCGTAGCATATTGCACTGGTGGTTCTGTCCTATGTGTTTCAGCAGACAGTAAATTTTAGTTGATTAAGAATGTCCTTGGGCTGGAGAGATGGCTCAGTGATTAAGGCACTTTCCTGCAAAGCCTAACGACCCAAGTTTGATTCCCCAGTGCCCATGTAAAGTCAGATGCACAAGGTGGCATATGCATCTGGAGTTTGTTTACAGCAACTGGAAACCCTGGCATGCCCATTCTCTGTATGTGTCTCTCTTATCTATCTCTGCTTGCAAATAAATAAATATTTAACACAAGAATATCCTTGCTTCAAGAATAAGGAAGTAACAATTCTGGCAAGTACCTTTTGCCATATATGTGCACTTAAAACATACACGCACATGTATACATTGAAGACAGAAGGTCCAGGTGTGGCAGTGGAAGCACTTGGGAGGCAGAAGTAGGAGGATTGGTTGAGGTCACCCTGAGACTACTACATAGTGAATTTCAGGTCAGGTTGAGCTAGAACAGGACTCTAGCTGAAAAGAAAGAAAAAAAAAAAACTCATCTGTAAATCTGTACTGTTTTCCTTCATAAGTATTTATTGAGCTTATTTCAATTTAATGATTATAATTATTCCTTTGTCCCATGATAAAGTTATTAAGTTTTTGTTTTGTTACGTACTTTTGTCTTTGTTACTTTTTGCTTTTATTCATTGTTGAGGAAAGCAGATTATAATAAATTCAGTATACAAAGTTGTACTTATGTGTTGTTCCTTTTATCTTTCTAGTGATAGAAAACGAGCTAGAGAATTTATAGACTCTGAGTTTTCAGAAAGGTGAGTATAAATGTAAGTATTTTGTTTAGGATTCCACTGTGAGAAGAAAGGGGCTTTGGTGCCCAGACTCTACTTTAGCTCTGAAGTAATGAGATGTTTTCCTTCCCCAAACTTTCATTTTATTCATTTTTCTATCATTATTTTATTCTAAACTAATTATTTCAATTCATTTATTATATTTGTATAGTTTTTACAGAAATATCCTGTGACATTAGCATGCTAACCTTTAAGCTTTTCCTTCTTTTGAGGAAAGAAAGTGTTCTGCCAAAGTGAATAATCTGTTGTACCTTGACATACCCAAACTTTCAAACAAATTTTATTGAAATATCACAATAAGCTCTTACTTAAACATTGTGTAGGTATGGCACCCCCCTTTCTTAGAACATTAGTATATATATGTGTTCCCCTCCTGCCTTAGAACATCAGTCCAGTGCTGCTGCTTTCTGGTTAAAAGTCAGATTCACCATGGTCTGTTAGATAAAGCTTAACTGCCTCTCAAGTCATTTCATAGTTTAGGGGCTGGGTGTATATAGCTCAATGGTAGAGAATGTGTCTGGCATCCATGATCCTTGAGTTCAATTCTAGAACTATCAGCTTAGAATCCTTATGTGAACTTAAGTTCATATTGTATGCAAGGCATTGTTCCACATTAATTTTTTGCACTATGTTAAAAAAAAGACTCATCTCAGAGGTGTAACTCAGCAGGGAAGCATTCTACTACATGTAAAGACCAGGGTTAACATACATGAGGCCTTGGGTTTCATCTTCAGGTCAACCTGACCCACCAAATGAAACTATAAACTATGATTGATGACACCTACAAACCACAAGTAATATTTAAATTCTGTGGTTCTTCAGATTTGGGGTATTTATACAGTTAAGTATCCCTAATCTAAAATAGAAAATGCTCTAAAATCAAAGGTTCTGGGGCTGGAGAGATGGCTCAGTGGTCTGGGTTTGAATCCCCAATACCCACATAAAGCCAGATGTACAGAGTGGCTCATGCATCTCAAGTTTGATTTTTTTTTTTCAAGGTAGGGTTTCACTCTAGCCCTGCCAACCTGGAATTTACTGTGTAGTTTCAGGGTGGCCTTGCTCACTATAATCCTCCTACCTCTGTTA
Organism: Zapus hudsonius; assembly: GCA_004024765.1. Taxonomy (NCBI): domain Eukaryota; kingdom Metazoa; phylum Chordata; class Mammalia; order Rodentia; family Dipodidae; genus Zapus; species Zapus hudsonius. The sequence goes on along the minus strand of PVHP010011426.1, from coordinate 7,123 downwards.
GTATAAAAGGCATGCACCATCATGACTGGCTTTTGGTTTTTGCATCTGGAGTTTGATTGCAGTGGTGGAAGGTCCTGGTGTCTGTCTCTTTCTCCCCCCTTGCAAATAATGAATAAATAAATAATATTTTTAAAGGGTAAAAGAAGTTTTGAATGTCGTATCAATGCCTAAAAGGTTTCAAGTTTTGAAGCATTTTAGAGTTTGGAATTAGGGATGTTTGGCCTTTATAGCCATCGATTTGATTCACTGTTCTCTTTCTAGGTTTGGTTCAATTGCTCTTTTCTTGTTGCCATTGAGACAGGGTCTTGTGTAGCTTAGGCTGGCCTCAAACTTGCTATGGAGCTCAGGTTGTGATTCTCCTGCTTTAACCTTCCAAGTGCTGGGATTACTATCGTGTGCTATCATGTTTTATGTGGTGCTCTGGATTGAACCTCGTGCTTCATCATGCAAGGCAAGAACTCTCAACTGAGCTATATCTCCAGCCCTCAATTACTTTTACTTTTTTTTGTTTGTTTGTTTTTGAAAACACCCCCACCCCCGCTGCTGGGCAAGTCTAGCCCAGGCTAACCTGGAACTCACTTTAGTCCCAGGCTGGCCTCAAACGCATAACGATCCTCCTACCTCTGCCTTCTGAGTGTTGGGATTAAAGCATGTGCCACTATGCTTGGCTCAATTGCTATTATTCCTAGTGCCTTTTTTATTCTTTTCATTTTTTAAAATATTCTTATTTATTGGCAAGAGGAGGGAGAGAGAGAAGAATGAGCACGTCATCCAGATGCAGGCACCACTTTGTGCATCTGGCTTTATGTAGGTACTGGGTAATTGAACCCTGACCATTAGGCTCTGCAGGCAAATGCCTTAACCACTGAACCATCTCTCCAGCCCTCTTTTTATTGGTCAGTATACTTTCTGTGGTAAGTCTCACCCCATGTGTGTTTTCTTTATGTAATACAGTGGCATTTTATTTTTCCCTTGTCCTCACTTAATCACCACTCCCCACACTTCTTTTTGCATTGCTTGGATTTAAACCAAGGACCATATGCATGCTAGGCAAGCATTCTACCACTGAGCGACATTCTTAGCCTCTTCATTTAATCTTATTATCTTTTCCTTTTCTGTTAGAATATAAGTTAAAACTACATAAACTAAAAATTCATAATAAAGTAACAATATTTAAAGCTTAATAAGTGACGGTAGTCAGGTACCTGTGTACTCAGTGGTCAAACACCTGAACAGCACGTACAAGGCCCTGGGTTCAATCCCCAGCACGACCAAATAAAAGCTGCAAACAACCCTCCTACACACAAACTGTCTACAGCTTTAGTTATGTGTATGAAATCATATACTCACCAACAAGTTTAGTTTGAATAGTTGCAAAATAGGGGTCTGTTGCGGTCAGCTTTCTAGTTGCTGCGCAGAAAGAACCCAAACAAAAGTGGCTTGTGGAGGAATGGGTTTATTTGGCTTACGGACTCGAGGGGAGACTCCATCCTGGCAGGGAAAACGATGGCATGAGCAGAGGGGTGGACATTACCTCTGTCACAGCACTGGAAACAGCAGCAGGAAGGTGTGCCAAACTCTGGCAAAGGGAAGCTGGCTTATAACCCCATAAGCCCGCCCCCGACAACACAGCTCCATCAAGATTGTAAAATCCAAATTGCTATCAGCTGAGGATCAATTACCCAGAATATGGGCTGGAGAGATGGCTCAGAGGTTAAGGCACTTGCCTCCAGTGCCTAAGGCCCTGGGTTCAATTCCCCAGGACCCACATAAGCCAGATCCACAAGGTGGTGGTCCTGGTGTACTCTCTCTCTCTCTCTCTCTTTCTCTCTTTCTCTCTCTCTCTCTCTCTCTCTCTCTCTGTATCTATCTGCTTGAAAATGAATAAATAAAATAAATTTTAAAAAATTACCCAGAATACATTCATTTGTTTGTGGGGACACCTGGATCAAACCGACTCTGGTTGATTTCCCCAGTACTCACATAAATCCAGATACAGAAAGTGGTGCATGCATCTGGAGTTCGTTTGAAGTGGCTAGAGGCCCTGGCACACCTATTTTCTCTGTCTGTCATCTGTCTGTCTGTCTCTCTCTCTCTCTCTTTCTCTCTGCTTGCAAATAAAAATATTTTTATAAAAAGAAATTATTCATGTAACATCCTTTTAAAACTATAGTACATTAGTGGGTTTCTTCCCTCCTTTACCCCCACCCCCTTTTTGTTTGTTTTTTGGAGTTTTTTGAGGTAGTGTCTTGCTCTAGCCCAGACTGACCTGAAATTCACAATGTAGTCTCAGAGTGGCCTCAAACTCAAAGTAATCCTCCTATCTCTTCTGCCTCTTGAGTGCTGGGATTAAAGGTGTGTGCCATCACGCCTAGCTTCTTTTTCCTTTTAAAAAAATTAATTTAGTGGGGGGCTGGAAGGAGGAGACTATGGGTGTACCAGAGCTTCTTGCTATTGCAAATGAACTCCAGACACATGTGCCACTTTGTGCATCTGGTTTTACAGGGGTACTGGGGAATCAAACCTAGGCTGCTGGGATTTGCAAGCAAGTGCATTTAACTGCTGAACCATCTTCCCTTTTTCCTTTTTCCTCTTTTTTTTTTTTTTTTTTTTTTTTTTAATGCAGCAAGAGACTTTATTTAGAGCAAAGCAACAGCACACTGCCAGACTGGGCAGCAGGCCACCTGAGGTGGGAATGTTCTCAAGGGCTATTTTTTTTTTTTTAAGTTTTCATTTCTCAAGGTATTTTTATTTGGTAAAAGATTCTTCCACCTAGTTCTTCTGTCTTATAAACCAGTGTATATCACATCATTTATATCCAGAGGCTAAGTTTTAGTAATTTTTGGAAAGAGTGTCTTGGTGCTAAGTTACTGATATGATGAGAACTTGAGAGGCTAATATTGGGGAGGGAAGAACTTCAGTAAGTTGAACAACTTTCATTGTGGCTTTTTGTTACGGAGTTAGTGGCTGTAAGCAGGAGACTGGTATGGGGAAAAGATATTATTAATGGCAAGTAGGGTTAGGGTTAAACGTTGCAGGCAAGCGCAGTAACTACTGAGGCATCTTTCCAGCCCAATTCTTTTTTTTTTTTTTTTTTTTTTTTTTTTTGGTTTTTCGAGGTAGGGTCTTGCTCTAGTCCAGGCTGACCTGGAATTCACTATGTAGTCTCAGGGTGGCCTTGAACTCATGGCAATCCTCCTACCTCTGCCTTCCGAGTGCTGGGATTAAAGGCGTGCGCCACCACGCCCGGCTCCAAATTCTTTTATTTGGAGTCTGTCAGTTTAGGTTAATGTTCTTGTTTTCCCTTTATTTCATGAGCACTTTCTTGAATATAGCAGTCCATGTTTATTCTGTATGGTTTTCTTCCTCAGATAGATAAGACACTGTGTGTCATTTTCTCTTGAACTCAGTTTTGAAAACCATATTCTATTCATTATTAGGTTTGTAAGGTAAAATTTAAATGTGAAAACATTTCTTCCCCTCAGTTTAAATTCTCACATGAGCCAAAAACTAAATTAGTGCACACCTTTAATCCCAGAATTTGGGAAGCAGAGGTAGGAGTATCTCTATGAGTTTGAGGCTAGCCTGGGACCATAGAGTGAGTTCCAGGTCAGCCTGAGCTAGCGTGAGACCCCCGACCTTGGAAAAAATAAAATAAGTAAACCTAAATTACTATCCTCTTGCATTACCTTACATAGTTCTTTAAAGGGAAGAAGTCTCTTTATATTGGAATAGGAAATATTTTTACAGATGTTTTTTCTCTTCTAGTAAAAGAAGCAAAAAAGGTGATAAAAATGGAAAAGGCTTGAGACATTTTTCAATGAAAGTGTGTGAGAAAGTGCAGCGGAAAGGCACAACATCATACAATGAAGTAGCTGACGAGCTGGTATCAGAGTTCACCAATTCAAATAACCATTTGGCAACTGACTCGGTAGGTAGACATGAACTTCACATGGACTGTGATATGTGATGTTAGTGGGGTTATCTGTGCCATAGATTGGAAGAATCAGATAAGCTAGGGAATCCTTTACTTAAGGTTTTCATATTTCCTTTGGGGATTTTTTTTAAATAAGTAGAAACATTTCCCCCCTCCCTACCCTCTTTCTGCTGAGGGTCCTCAGTGGGATTGCTGGTGTGCTTCATGGGGATTGAGGTCTTGGAGTTGTTTGAGCAGCAGACAGTTATTGGGAGTGGGGATGGGTTTTACACTCTTTCCACCCCCTCTTCCACAAAGTTCCCTGAGCCATGGTGGGTGAGTTTTAAGTCTGCTTTAGTGTTGAGCTCTTAGCAGCCTCTGGATTTCTGCTTTGGAACATTTTATTTATTTATTTATTTGTTTGCAAGCAGTGAGAGATAGATGAGACAGGGAGAGTGGGTGCACCAGGGTTTCCTGCCACTGCAAATGAACTCCAGATGCATGCACCACTTTGTGCATCTGGCTTCACATGGGTACTGGGGAATTGACCCCAGGTTACTATCTCATCTCTCTAGTCCCTCTGCTTTGGAATGTTTTGAGTGTTCTTGGTGTCTGTCTCCATCACTTTGGCACAGGTTGTCAGCTCACTGTGGAAATAGCACTCTTGCTCTTCTCACCACTTCCTCTGTGGTTTCACTTGGGCCCCAACTGATGTGTGAGGGGTGGTTCATCTCCTGCCAAGGAGACAGCTATCATTTCTGGTCTTGGTAGAGTTTGGTTGTCCATGATTCTTGCTGCCTTCTGAAAAGTAAGAACGGATTCTCCAATGGAGAGTAAGATCAATTTAGGAATTTTTTGTTGCTAATTTTTATTTTGTTTTTGTAACAAATTCTCTTATTTTATTTTAAGCATTTGTTAATTTAGGAAGAAGGGAGAGAGATAGAGTATGGGCATACCAGGGCCTCTTGTTGCTGTAAAGTGAACTTTATACACATGTGCCACTTAGTGTTACAGATTTTATGTAGGTTCTGGGGAATTAAACCCAAGCTGTCAGGCTTTGAAAGCAAGTTCCTTTAATCACTGAGCAATCTCTCCAGCCCCAATAATTATTTAATTGAAGATAAAGTTTTTAATTTATTTGGGATCAGAGAGAGAGAGAATGGGTACACTAGGGTCTCTTGCTACTGTAAATGAATTCCAGACACATGTGTCACATTGCGCATCTGGCTTTACATGGCCACTGGGGAATCAAACCCAGACTGGCAGGCTTTATAAGCAAGCACCTTTAACTGCTGAGCCATCATGCCACTGTTAAAGATAAGGTTTTTTTTTTTTTTTTTTTTTTTCAGTTTAATTTTGCAGCCAGACATGGTAATGCACACCTAAAATACCCAGCGCTTGGGAGGCTGAGGCAGTAGAAGTGCACAAATCCAAAGTTAACTTAACCTATGTTACATAATGACTTCAATGCTAGCCTGGTCTACCGAGTGTGACCCTGTCTATAAATAAAATAAAAGAAAGAAAGAAAATCAGAATTTTGAAATTTCTTCCATAAATGTTAAATTTAATCAAATTGTGAAAATTGTGAATAGTTCCCTGAAATTTTTGGATTTTTATAGTTACTTAGGAGTTGGTTGAGAAAAAAGTGGTTAGTATCCTTATGCTGACTTTTAATGTTTTCTGAACACTTGAAAAGAGAAGTGTGTGGCATCCTGGTTCTGAGTGAAAGTCAAAGTTCTTGCTTGATCTACAAAGCCATCTATGATCTGGCCTTTCGTCACCTCACTGATCTGATCTTCTGTGCTCTTCTGAACCGGTTTCTTCTTTCTGGCCAAGAGTTACCACATTCTAGCCATGTTTCACGAATGTGGGAAATAACATCCTCAATCAGACCGTCATACTTGCTCTTTCCTTTGCCTGGAACACCCTGCTAAATATTCATATGGTGTATCTTCCCTTCTGGTTAATTGTCACTTCGGTGAGGCACTTCGCACTATCCAAATCTAACATACATATATGTTTGCTGATAGTCTGCCAGCATCCCTGGGATAGAAACAAAGGCTGCATTGTTGTGCTTTTCTGTTTGCTCACAGTGGTGTGATTTTTCTGATAATTTGAAAGGCATCTAATAGATAGGCTTTTGTTACAGGGGTGGCATGAGATAGGGTCTCAGGTAGCCAAGGCTGGCCTCAAACTTGCTGTGCATCCTTTGAATTCTTCTGCTTCCATCTCCTAGGGGATTATATGGTTATGCCACTGTTCCTGGTTTTACTATGATGATGAGGTTCAAATGCATGGTGTTGTATATGTGACAGTCATTCTACCAACTGAGCTACATAACCAGCCCCTTTTTGTTTTTTGTTTTTTGTTTTTTTTTTAATCACAACCTCACTCTGTACCTAAGCTTGCTGGGAACTTACTATGTAGTCCAAACTGTAATACTTTTATGACTTAAGTAATTGTGCTGAAAACAGCTATTATGCTACTTAATTTGTTTTTTAAATATTTTTTTAATTTATAAGGGGGCAGGGGGGGAATGGGTATTCCAGGGCCTCTTGTTCTTGCAAACAAACTCCAGATGCATGCACCACTTTGTGCATCTGACTTTATGTGGGTACTAGGAAATTGAACCTAGGCCATCAGGCTTTGCATGCAAGTACCTATAACCACTAATCCATCTTTCCATCCCTACTTAATCTGCTTTAAATAGTACCTCTTTTTGTATCAAAAGGAAGCAATCTGCATCCTGCCTTATTACTAATTCTTGATATTTGTTATATTATGTCTACCATGGCAGTAATCTAATACTTATATTCAGTTATATAACTTAAATTTACCATTGATAAAGATTTTATTTTTAAATATATTTTATTTATTTATGAGAGATAAAAAGAATGGGCACACCAGGGCCTTTTACCACTGAAAATGAACTCCAGACACATGTACCACTGTTTACACCTGACTTTAAGTGGATTCTGGGGAATCAAACCCAGCAAGCAGGCTTTGCTAGCAAGCACCTTCAACCACTGAGCCATCTCCCCCAGCCCTCATTCTATATTTAAATGGATTCATTATTCTTTATTCTTCCTTTGTTGTCACAACATTTAATTGACTGGATTTTGTTCTTAGGAACTACTTGTCCACCATAAGATAAGGACCTAACTCCACAATATAAATCAATATAATTTACTTCATTTGGAAAAAAAA
>PVHP010011425.1:0-45103 GCA_004024765.1 Zapus hudsonius | reverse complement strand
TGTGTTTCAGGAAGACATGTCAGTCCACTGGGTACTGCTGATGCACCAAGCTCTGGGAGGCCCCTGGCCTTTATGGAGCCTGTGAACAAGATGGTGAATTAGAGCAGGTGATTACACATGTGACAGACATTGGGAGGGAGGGGTCAGGGAGACACCGGAACCTCTCACTTGAAGTTGCTCTCTTGCCTTCTGGGGTCTGCATCCCAGGGCCTCATGCCACTGCAGGTGCACTCCAGGTACATTTGGCTTTATGTGGGTACTAGGGAATCAAACCTAAGTTGGCAGGCTTTGCAAGCAAGCATCTCCCCAGCCTTAATCTCCCTTTTTTAAAAGTAAGGATAAAAAATAAGAAATAGCCACACATGGTGGCACACACCTTTAGTCCCAGTGCTCAGGAAGCTAAGTCAGGTCACTGAGAGTTCAGTCTGGTCTGGAGCTAGAGAGTGAGTTTAGGGCAGCCTGGACTAGAGTGAGACCCTTCCTCAGAAAAGAAAAAGGAGTGAGGAATAAAGTTCTTATGTTAGGAGCTGCAAAGATGAACTAGATGAGGATAAGATTAACTCTAGCTCACTCTCTTTCAGGTGCTGGATGACACTGAAAGAGGCTCAGGAGGCTTTGGTTCCACTGGAAAGAATTAAAATTTTGGCCAAGAATAGAAAATGGAAAAAGGCTTTTTCTTAAACATGAAGCAAGTTTGTTTAAAGTGTTTTGGTGGTCAAGCATAATGGCTTTAGCTTGGTTTTCTTCTGATGAAGAAAGGGATCTCTGCACAGTAATAGCTTTGCGTTCATTTCTGTGATTGGCAGCTGCATGTAAATCTGCTGTGATGTAATGCAAACTTTAATATTTAAAGTGTTGCTTTCAAGTGCAAAGTTTTTAAAACCAAGTGTATGTTACAGTTTATTATTGTGTTATTTAAACAAACCCCTTTGGAAACTTATTTTGCTTTATAGTTTGTTTTTTGTTCAATAAACTTGGATTATTTTCAGATAACAATAATTGTACAAAGTGAACTAAACTACCAGTGGAAGCTGTGTGTGACTCTCGGGCCTGTAGCAGCACTCAGGATGCTGAGGCCGTTGTGTTGCCATGAGTGAGGCCAGCCTGGCCTGCAGAGAGAGACTGTCTGAACAAACAATAATAACCAACATGCTATAAGCTAAAGTTACTTCTTGTTCTTCTCTTCATTGTTGTTTCTGTCATCACACTGAGTTTTGTATCTAAGATGTCACCTCCAATCCCAAGGTCGTGTTAGGTTCCCCTCTGTTACCTTCTAGATCAACAGTGCTGTACTTCAGATGTAGCCTGCTTTACATCGAGTTGTTCTCACAGTTTCGTTTTGGGGTGAGTCATTGACAGTGCGCAGAAATGCATTGGTTTGTAACTTGTGCTTGGGTCTCTCTGGGGCTGGACTAGTGGTAAGGATGAAAGTATTTCCTAAGCGCATTTGACTTCATTGTTCAGTCAGCTAGATTCAATCTGGCAAAGGGAGATGAGGGAAGTGTCCTCTAGAGGCAAATTCTTAACCCCTGGAAAGAAAACCAAAGTGCTTTACTCATTCATGACCAAGGAGAAGCCTCCTTTTCATTTACTTAAAATTAACTACAAATTGAATAGTAATAACCGTTCTCAGTCTTTGCAGTTTCCAACAGACACCAGGCTTCCTTGACAGTTCTGCTTTGATCACCATCCACTCCGTCCTTGGTGTAGATACACATAAGAAGGTAAAGAAACAGGGAGTTTCCTACAAACATAGTAATACTTAAAACAAGTGAGGTGTCAAGACCCAAGATTGGGGTTTCCTAGCATCTTCCTGCTGCCTGACCATCTCTACTGCCCGAGGAAGATCATTAGGTCCTCTGTTTAATTAGTGGGAAATGGTGGAAGTCTAGCAGGTTAGGATACAGGCATCAGAGTTAGGAGTTAATGAACCTTGGATGTAGCTTGCAGAACTAGAGTTGAGCCATCTCTCCAGGCTCCCAAGTATTTTTAATATTAAAAATATGTGGAAACATTTACAACTAAGTTTTAAAAGAAAATACGCAGACAGGATGATAAAGCCCTTATTTTTGGGAAGTTTACATCTAAGTTTAAGTTCTGTCCTTAACAAGAAGACACTGAATAAACTTGAGGTCTCAGGTTTTTGTTCTTAACCACTGTGAGATTTTCCTATGAACGGCTGAATTGTATGTCTTGGCAAACTGCTGCCACCTGGTGGCCGCTCTTAGTGGGTGGGCTGCGCTTAGACCAGCCTGTTTAAACTTGCCTCTATGTACCAGGCAAGGGCCAACATGGTGGTTCAGTGAGCATAGTGCTCTACTAGAAAATGTGAGAGAAACACCGTGTGTAAGCTATCAAGTGCCGGCCCTTTCACATCTTTTGAGTCTGTCGGAAAAGAATGTATTACATAGTGAACTGATATATGGAACGTATCAATGATGGTAGCAATTTTCCTTGGGAAAGAGTACTGTTTAGAAGCTGGGCTGGTGGTACATTCCTGGAACTCAGTACTTGGTGGCAGGAGGGTCCCAAGTTGGAGGCCAGCCTGGGCTGCATAGTGAGACACTCAGAAAAAAAAAGATAAAAAAAGTGGTGGAGGTAAGACATACATTGTGTAGTGTTTGATATACTATGAAAATACAAACAAAAGGCACATGGTACACTCAGCTCAAGTTCAAATAATGATCTGAGCTGTAAGGAAAATGTAGGTTTTGTTTTGGTTTTTGCTCTAATCGCAGCTTGCAGGTCTACTCCAGAAGTAGAATAGCATAACCATTCTCGGTCTTTGCAGTGTCCAACAGACACCAGGCCTTCTTGATAATTCTGCCTTGCTCACTGTCCACTCCATCCTTGGTGTAGATACACATATGATAAATAGACAACTTGAGCTGCCAAGACCCAAGATTGGGGTTTCCTAGCACCTTCCTGCTGCACGACCATCTCTACTACCTGCAGAAGAGTATGGCCAGCCATGAAGCCATGGTCAGCCTCCCCAGAGCTGAAATTCAGGGGAGTCTTCTCATCTAATTCCTAAAGACCCACTTAAGAATAGCTGGGTAATGAGCAGAGGTTGGCTGAGGAAAGTTGGATGGCAAGGACACTAGGAATTAAGCTGCCATTGTGAATGAGTCTAAGACACAGATTGGTAGATTACAAGTGAATTTTCGTAAGCACAGGAAAGGAGAGATAATGCTAGTCCACACCAACCAGATGGGTGCAGTTGTTGAATCAGCCAGGTTCCTCATCCTCAACAGTAGCCGGAAATATCCAGAGTCAGAGCTTTAGGAATTCAACAAGTGAAATCCACAGAAGACAGGGCTCAGAAAAACTATTAGGTTATAGATAGAACTTAAGGAAGACAGAGCTCTAGCCCAAGGATGCAAGAGTGGGTTTGAGAAGCCCAATTTGAGACCTGATTTTGTGTGTGTGTGTGTGTGTGTGTGTGTGTGTGTGTGTGTGTGTGTGTGTGTGTGTTTCTTGCCACTGAGCAGATCTCTTAGCCAATCAGAAAGCCATTAGTTACCCGCCTAGGTTAAGTGCCACTATTGCACAGGTGAGTAATTTCTTGTGATGCTGGTCTCTGTCATAAAGCTGTATCCCCTGCTTTCTCCCAACATCATGTGCCAGTTTCCCCTGGCAGCTCATGAAATGCTATCCAGCGCTATTATGGACTAACCATCTGGAAACTGGCTTCCTTTCAGGTTCCTGTGGTGGTCTTAGTGTTGTATGACAGCCTGTGGTGTCTTCAGCAATAAGGTCTTGTCTTTTACCTGGGGAAATCAAGAGCTTTAACAGACGTCTATCTTGTTTTGGAGACCTTGTAGGTCCCTTCCCTCTCCTTTCTATATGTCTAGAACCTTGGCCTTTGGAGTGGTACCATCCAGAGCTCAGAAATCAAGGTTGATGCCCAGAGGCTGACCTAATGTAGGCAATCCTTAAAGGTGATCCAAAGGCCTATAAAGCTGACAATCAATAGAAACTGTCACAAACACTGAACCACAAGGAGGCTGACATAGAATTACACATTGTACAGTATAAATGAAAATAACTATTTGCTAATGTGCCTGTGCCTAGAGGGGTTATATGACAAAATACTCTTCAACAAGGTGTTTCTCTGTTACAAAAGGTATCATACCTAGGAGAAAACCCCCTTTTTGAAAGCCCTGTGGGACTGATAAAGGCATAACTTTTAATTTTTTTTTTTTTTTTTTTTTTTTTTTTTTTGCCATCTGTGGTAGTTGTGAGTAAATGTCTCCCAATAGAATTTACTATAGTTGTGAATCGTCTTCAGCCTTCTGGCTGGAGGAAGTGTCACTTTGGCCTGGCCTCCTGGGGTCTAGCCCAGAGGTATTTGAAATTGGGTGTAAAATACTAGGGATAGATGTGCAAAAGAAAAGCCTCAACCCCAGTCTGGCAGTTCTGCATTTTTGTGAGTGACAGTGTGCTTGCTTGAGGTGTTGTTGGTGGTGGGTTTCTCTGTCTCTGCTTGGATCTGTGAAAAGGGGCCAGCCTCTTTTCCTTAACTTCCCCTGGGTCTGTTACTTCAATAAATACTTTCCTCCCCAAAATTGTGCCTGGTTTGGAGATTCATCCCAGTGGCGTGTGGCTGACTACAACACCATCATAGAGTAATTTCAGAGGTGATGACTTGACAAATGGTAACAGAAAAAAAATGACAGGAAATTATCAACAGATAGACTCGATGAGAGCAAAGGCAAATGATCTAATCCTCTGCAGCCTCATGTTTGCAGTAAGAAAGTTTGGGATGGAGCAATAGTAAGGAAGGCTAGTGTCCATGAGTGTCACATGAGGAGCATGGAGTGATTGTAATCGCCAATTACTGTGGCTCAGAAAAAAGTGCCTGTCACTCAGATGCATTAGCACAGAAGACACGCAACACTTTCATAGTTACAAAAATCAGTACATGGCCAAGGCAGATGAGCTATTTGATAAGGCAGTAACACTTTAACAGGTAAGTTTAAAATGTCTCCAAATTCATTTCAGGCTAAACTGATCCATGTGAGTGATGCTGTTGGCCAGCTCTCCCTGGGTATTTAACCAGTTTCCTTGGAATACAAATTGTCAAGTCTCCTGGGGTGAGTGGGAGGGAAAGTGGCCCTGGCAGAATGGAAGTGTTTTTCCATTTAGAGCCAGCAGTAAGTGCTGACATTGTCTTCTGTTGGCTTGGCATCAATGGCACATGCCAATGGTAACATACTTCCAGTACTAAGAAGCTTCCCTTCCTGAAAGGGGAATGTGAAAGGCGTTCCTCTGTCCCTGTCCCCAAATCCTTACGTCTCGTTCCTTTTTGGAATAGGAAGGGGTAGCATGCATGATTTTCACCTTGTTATTAAATTCCGATTAAGATCTCATTTCCATACACATTTGGAGAGGAAAAAGTGTTTTCATTATGAAATGTTGCCCCCTGTCTCTTGGCAGGATTCTATTTGAAAGGAAATGTTGGTATAAGAGGAGGAAGTTAAAAGGTGTTTTATCTTGAAGAAGGGTTATATTGTACTGCAAGATGGAGCCTTGCATGGATTCGGTATGAGAGGAAGTTGAGCCCTTGTGACTCAAGCCTGGGATCCGAGAAAGTCAAGCCTTCATCCAAGGCTACAGCTAGTGACTGGTAGACCTTGTGGCAGGAGGCTTAGTCAATTTCCTTTCTGGTAGGTAGGGATTACCTGGTGTGAGCGTGGCTGGGGGGGGGGGATGTAGAGGGGCAGTGTTTTTGTTTAAGAAACAGGGATAGCTGTTATGGAAGAGGAAATGGGGGGGAGGACTTTGTGGTGATGAGATTGCTTCCCACTGGACCTGGGAAATTGTAGCGTCAGGAGGTCTCAGCCATCTCGTGTGTCTGTACTGCTTCAGGAAGATGAGCATATGGTCCCCAAGTGTCAGGCATTCTGGATAGTGTGGATGAATCAAGTTAATATAGAGGCCTAGTTATAGATGGATAAGAAACTGATATTAAAAAGTACCTGTGATGAGCCAGGAGGTCCAGGATGAATTTTGAAACCAGTTGGAATTGGATTTGTTAAATTCTGGAGCAGATAAGCTGTTTAAGTGGCCAAGTTAAGGCAGAAGTGAATGACTTTACCCTAGAGGAAGTAAATGGTGTCATTCATAGGCCTAGCATAGACAGAAATCTATTTAGGGCTATAACCCACAACATGGGGCGGCTCGGATTGTTAGAGATGTTAGATCACACACAGGAGACAGAAATTGGCTAGGCAGTTTACGGCTGGCAGACCTTAAAGATAATAGTTTTCTCTTGGCTAAGTGCAGGAATTGTTCTGGGACCTGTAGAGGTCACAAATGTCAGAAAGATCAGGCCTTTCCTAATCTCTTAACTCTTCATAGGGAGTCCTTCCACTCCCTTCCTAGAGAATTAACATTCCTGGGAAGAGATTGATACGGGCAAAATCTTGGCACAGTTATATTTGGATTTACCATTGAATTCCCTTCCCCCCCAAGTTCGTGTCCTCCAATGCAAAAGAATTATACACAGGGACAGAAATAAATTTTAATTATACACATTTATTCTAATTTATGAATTAGGAAAAGGGAAATTGGATCGGGAAGTTTCCCAGTCACCAGTGGGAAGTTACAGAGTTCTCCAGCCATGGGTGTGGGGAGAACACGTGTCAGAGAGTTTAACAGAACTTATATTGTTTAGCTAAATAAGCAGAAACAAAAAAGATAACAGGGAGCTCCCATCATGAGGAGAGGTTCATGAGGGGAAAAGTCTGGAGCCTGCCCCCACCCCAGCCATGAGCTGGGTTGGGGGAAGGCCTTACCTTCCTAAGGCCTGGATCAGAGGTCCTTCTGCTAACTTGCCATGTGAGGGAAGAGACCTGCTTCCTCTAGGGAAGTTAATTTAAGTTCTCCCCAGGAGAGTCAGAGAGACAGCTGATTGGTTCATATTTGACCAATCAGCCCCTAGGTTGTAGCTCTAACTAGATACCTCCTACTCAAGGGGAAGGATGTTCCCTGCAGATGCCTGACCATCACAAGATCATGGCTGAAGACACCTGGAGTCAGGACAAGACTCGCTAAAACCAGCTGCCCATCCACAGGCTCATAAAAATTCCCAACTTGAACCTTGAGGTGGCCTTCTCAACCCCTCTGCCTCTCTGGGCAAGAGGCCCACCTTGCTTCTTTGTTGGCATACATTGGTACATTAGCAGAGAGACCCCCCCCCCAAATTCAACGCAAAGGAAGATAATAGGTTTTGAGAGGAGGATTTCTTTAGGGAAGAAATGAGATAAAGAAAAAACAGATACTGTGACATATGTTTAGACGCCTAGTAATCTTATATCCTCTTGTCAGGTTCAAGGACATTTCATTCTAGCCAAGGGAGACATTGTTCACTTTGGAGCCCCTGTTACCTTCTGCTGTCAATTTCTACCTCCTGTTCTTTATCAATGCTTCTCATGTAACTGCTGACCCAGACTTCCTACCTTCCCAAACGAAGCCCTCATATGACCAAAAAAGAAAACAAAAATTCTCAATTGCCTACTTTCCTTCTTCACCTCTTAAGGCAAAGTTGTGTTATTTAGAATTTTCAACTTTAGCTCTAAACTAAGGTCCAGATCACAATGGCTAATAGAGTAAAACGATCCAGTTGGGTTTTCTTCCTAATGGCTGTTAATTTTCTCCCTCCCTCCCTCGATCTAGGAAGATCCACCTTCTTGCCTATCCAGCCTCATCTATTACAAATCCTAGGGTAGTTAGTCTCAGAACTCCCTCACACCTCCAACTGAAACCTTCCTTCAAAGAGCCCGTTTTCCCTGCTCCATAGGGAACCCAGACAACCTAGCACCTCTTGACTTGCACCCCCCCCTCTGGCCAGTCCACCACACTCCAAGATCATGGACATCAAAGCCCTGAGGCCATTTCCCCTCCCTCTCTCCACCTGATCCTATTCCGTTGACCAGGTGCATATACTTTCCTGCCTGTCCACCTCAGCCTCTAGGCTCACTTATGAATCTTCTCTCATTCTTTTTTCACTGTTCTTTTCCTCTCCCTCTTTCTCAGCTTCTCCCTCAGCCTTCAGGCAGATCTCCTTTGTGCTGGAATCCCCCCCACCCCCCACCCCCTATGGCTTTCCTTTCATAGCTTTGTACTGAGACCCTGAGCCAAATCCCTGGCAGGAACACTGCCACCCAACTTGAGCCAGCAGCAAACTCCTTGCTGTCCTGGTCTTCCTCCCAAAGCCTATAATATTCTTGATTTAACACACATCCTGTTCTCAGAAGCCTCTATCCTGGACCCCATACTCCTACCATAAAGGAGGATAAGCTTCCTAGTAGTGTCAGATAATAACAATATCGCAGAAAAAGCCTCTGTATTATTAGAACTTCAACAACTGACTCAAGCAATTGTGGGATAAAATGTTATAGATTCAGAGCCAAAATGATCTTGGGCTATCTTGGCCTTTGGGGAAAAAAAAATAGCCAACATAGATGCTTTTCCTTAGAAAAAGTCTTCCTCTGTATGGTGGTTTATATTCATGGCCAATTTGACAGGATCTGGAACCCCTGTGAAGGATGCTAGATTAGATTAGCCTCTGCACATCTTGTTTAGGTCAATCCTGTGGGCAGCACCACTCCATGGGCTTCAGTTCTGGACTATATGAAGAGGAGAGCCACCGTGCTCTGCATCCTCACCGTTGCTCTACAATGGGAGAGACCAGCTGCCTCAGCTCCTGCTCAAGCTGTAATGCGCTCTATCTAGAGCTTCGGGCTGAAATGAGCCTCTCCTCCCTTAAACTGATTTTTATCAGGTATTTTTTCTTGCAATAAGAACACAACTAACTAAACCACCATAAAAAAATCCCCTTTCATCTAATGGCATGTTCTCTTTTAACATTCTTTACAAAACAGCAAACTATAACTCTTTAGATTTCTATTTCTTGGTGGTCCTTTCCTGTATCATTGTTAATACAAAATGTAGGAAATACTTTTTAGATGAAAACCCAGTAAGCTGTACCTGAAAGACAGAAAGCACACATATGTTCTTAGCGGTTATGAGCACAGGCAAAGAGATACAAAGAGAGAGAGAGAGAGAGAGAGAGAGAGAGAGAGAGAGAGAGAGAGAGAGCGCCAGGGCCACCACCTTGTGGGTCTGGCTTATGTGGGTCCTGGGGAATTGAACCCAGGGCCTTAGGCACTAGAGGCAAGTGCCTTAACCGCTGAGCCATCTCTCCAGCCCTAAGCTCTTTTTTTTTTTTAAAAAGAAACCAATTATTTGTTAAAGATTTACGTCTTAAAAAATAAGTCTTCATTTAATAAGTATTTAGAAACCATTTATTTATTTATTTTAGAAACCATTTTTTAAAAGAACATTGACTTTTCATTTGAGCCTGTAAAGCAATTTAAAAGGCAAGATTAAAATTTGGCATTTTTGTTTTCATTTTTGCAGTACCTATACTTTTGTGGTAAGTAGAAGCAAGTATTTTTTTTCCTCGTTAAATCTACAAGCACAGATATGAGTTGTTTTGAGTATATTGTAAAAGGGTTTTAGCAGTTTCATATTCATATTCTAAAATCAGAGCACTTAATCACCATAGATTTTGTTATGTGTTTTTTTTTCTATAAAGAAAAGGACAAACTATGAAAATAATATAAAGACACATGGTCAGAAGGCAAACAAAATTGAGAGAGAAAGAGGAGCCAGGTAAGTTTTGTTTGTTTGTTTCTTAAGGTAGCAGCTAGGGAGAGGCCCAAAGAGAGGTAATGGAGCTGTGGCACTCCACCTGCCTGGGCAGGATTGGGGTTCAGCCCCTGGACCAGTCACATCCCTCAGCCCGGCACCCTCTACTTCTTCCCCCATCTGACATCCCTAGTTGTGCAGACCCAAGCCAACAGGCTCCCTCCCAGACTCACCTTAGCCTGAGGGGAAGCCATGCCACTAAGCTGTAAGAGGGGCTTACCTGGTGGGCAAGGCTTTCTTCCTGGCTATTCATTTCTCCTTGCCTGAACCTCAGGGTCGCCCTCACCCCTACACCCTCCCCCAAGGCCTTCTCTGATCCCAACAGCCTGACTGCTAAGATGTGACGGGGAAAATGGGGGGTGCATTTTCCTTCTCATTTCGTTACTCTTTTCTAAGTAGGCCCATGACTAACTAACCTCTTCCTTTTCTTTTTCTAAAGTGGAAAGAGCCTCTACTCTCTGCGGCTCGTGTGTGTGTGTGTGTGTGTGTGTGTGTGTGTGTGTGTCCGTCTGTCTGTCTGTCTTCACATTTTCCCTCCACTCCCATGCTCTGCTTCCCACGTGGGCTCTAGGGTCCCATTTCAGCCTCCTCCCTGGATTCATCATTTCCCCCTAAATAAATTCAATAATTCATCATTTATCTTTCTCAGTCTGTTTTTTAAAATTCTTTGTTAAAAATCGATGAGCACAAAAGTTGGGGTTCATAAGCCCTTGATGAACTCCAAAAGTCTCGTATCATTGATGCAGGATTTTGGGGTTCAGGAGGGGGAGTCTCCCAAATTTCTGAGCCCTAATTTTGGGTCCATATCCAAAGAGTTGATAAAATGGACTCAAGAAGGATCAATTGGGAATGATTGAGTTTATTTAGGGAGAAAATCACAAATTGTGGGTTTATTGAGGGGAAGTGGAAGTCTGGAGCAGAAACAAGCACGCGCAAGACAGGAACACATGCTGGTGTGGATCAAGGCACGTCTAGGAGAAATGACATCTAGAAAGAGGCAGATGGGTCCTTTGTAGAGAGGGGCACGGCCTTCACCTTGAGCTTCTCCATGGAAGAAAGTCAGTAGTAAGTGGTGATGACAGAGTGCCCAGGTCGTGAGACATGGGCAGAAAAGAGAGTTAATACCAATGTATTATGTAGCCATTTTGGATGAGAATAATTAGACCCAGATTCCCATCCTGCCAGACCAGGCAAGGTTTTCTTTGGCCTCTGTCACTGGTTGACCACACACACACACACACACACACACACACACACACACACACACACATATATGTATATATATATGTATATATATACATATATATATGTATATGCTATCTTGCTCCTGTTCCTCCTTCAGAAACAAAATAACTTTCTATCTGTATCAGAAAGTCTTTCATCAGATGCTTTAAAAATATCATTTGAGAGAGAGAGAGAGAGAGAGAGAGAGATGTAGAGAGTGCATATGAGATACACCAAGGCTTGCAACTGCAAATGAACTCCAGACGCATGTACCACTTTGTGCATCTGGCTTTAACATGGTACGCAGAATTGAACCTGGGCCATCAGGTGTGCAAGCAAATGTCTCTAACTGCTGAGCCGTCTCTTGTCTCTTCAGCAGTCAAATATTTCTCCACTTTAGAAAAAGATAAGCTGAATGTGAGAGACAGAAATGGTCATTAAAAAGACAAGATAGTCTTTAAATTATTGCTTTCCAGAGTCCTTCCTTCAGAAACCAATATCCAGGCATCCACTAGATGTCACTTCAAGTTTGCTTTTTTCCTAAAGCCAGTAGACTAAAACAACAAAGTTTTATCTGCAATTAGAAACTGGAGACTTCCAGTAGGTCCAAACTGGCAGCAAATAGGATGCAGCAATATCTTCGGGAAAGCTGGAGGAGTCCTTAGGTGACAATCCAGATGAGCTGTAAACTAGACTTGGGCGGTGGAGGCTCTACACAATGGCTCTTGGCATGACAAGCCAGGAGCTTTGCCTCCTGCTGTGTTGTAATGAACAACTAAATTTTTCCTATTTTCCATTTTCTCTCTTTCTCTTCCCTCCCCACTTTTAAGAGAATGTGATTTTTTTTTAATTCCCTTTAATGAATAAGTCTTCTTTGGGTTTCTACACACAAATTAAAATGGCTTTAGTTTTACTGATCTCTGTGAAAAACATGTGCTCCAAGCAAATGGAGATGTGTAGAAGTTTCTGGAGGGTTTCCTGGGGTTATCCATTTCCTGGATTTGCCCAAAAAATGTAATAGTCAGTTCCAGTAGAGACCATGTCTCCTGTGGTTTTGTTTCGTGTAACTGTTATTTGTTTATTTTTTAACTGTCATTGTATTTTGGCTTCATGATGGTTAAATAAGTCTCAGTATTAAGTATACTTCTCTGACTCTGCCTATTTCCTGTCTTGTAAACTCTTTCCTTGTAAGAATAACAGAGTTCTTTTATTTGGTAGTGTGCAGCATGATGTTTTTGGCTTGCCCAACATTTTTGACTTGCAAAAATCTTATGACCTCAAGTGTGAGAGAAGTGAATACTTTTCTTCAGTCCCTCAGAAGGTTCCAGACTTTAAATGTCCTGTTGTAGATATGCTAGAGTTGTGAAACAATTATCAGCCTGTCTTATTCCCCAAATGTCACAAATAATAAACAGGAATTATTTTTACTAAATTACCGAAATTATTGAATCAGTGAATACTTGGACATTTTGTTGCTACTAAACTCACATTACTCCTCAACCTGGACTAGCTAAATCTAAACATGTGGTCCTTTTATTTACTGATGTTTTATTCATATGTCTAAAAATATATTTTCAAACCAGTACCTATTTTGTAGCACAGGTAGTGTTGCTGTTACCAAGTCAAAGAATAGAAGAAATATTCTTGATTCCTGATCTTTATGTTTGTAAAACAAACTGCCCGGTTGTCAAATACATTCCGTAACAAAAGAACCCCCAACAGCTAAAACCTCAATCAAAAGGTTTCTTCATTTTTTAAAAAAAGTGGCTCTTTGACATTATTTTCTGTATCTTTTGACTTTTCCTTTTCAATAGTGTGAATATTATGGCAATAAAAACCATGGTGAATAGCTTTTGTTTTCAAAGACTGACAACTGCTACATATTTATCTTAAAATATTGAGAACTAATAAGAGTCTAAAGTATATTGGGTTGACTTGAAGGTGTCAGGGAATCAATTCATATAATCCTAAAGTAACTATTCTGGTAATTTTCTGAGTCTCAGCTAACGAAAAATCTTCTGAAAAATTATATTTATTTTATAATTTACCACATAGACATACTTAGATAATTAGGTTTCTTTATGACATTTTTCACATTTTTTGGTTTCCTTCCCCTTCCTCTCCCCTTGTGGGCTCCCTGCCCCCCCCCCCCATAGTCTCTCTACCATTTTCCTGTCACATGTATGTTTTTTGATGTTGTTTGTTTTTCAAGGTAGGGTCTCACTCTAGCCCAAGCTGACCTGGAGTTCACTATGTAGTCTCAGGGTGGCCTTGAACTCATGGTGATCCTCCTACCTCTGCCTCCCAAGTGCTGGGATTAAAGCCGTGCGCCACCACACCCAGTTTACATGTCTGTTTTTTGATGATTGCTTTTCAAGGTAGGGTCTCCTTCTAGCCCAGGCTGACCTGAGTGTCATTTTTTTTGTCCTTACCCCTTTCTTCTTTCTCTGTACCTTTTCCTCTCTCAGGGACACCTATGTATCTTTTTATCCTTTTTCACATCCCTTATTTATACACACACAAACATTCAAGGTTAGAATCTTCATATGAGACAGAACATATGATTTTTGTCTTTTCTGGGCCTGGATTACTCTAGTGAATATGATCTTTTCTAGCTCCATCCATTTTCCTGTAAAATTACTAATTTCATTATTCTTTACCTACATCCGAAAAACATTCTATTGTGTATATGTTCCCCATTTTCACTGTCCAACCATCAGTCGATGGACTTCTAGGCTGGTTTCACATCCTACATAATTCAATCAGAGGGGCCATGAACATGGATGTACAAGTGTCTCTGTGGTAGGGTTTGGACCTGTGACATGCACTGGTGTTTCCTCCAGTGGGCTCTGAGGTTGGTCAGCATGTGTGGGGTGGACACCAGGGTCTGGACCTGTGCTGCAGGCTGGTGATCTCTCCTTTTGGCCCAGAGTCAGCTGTCATGGATGTGATGTCTGCATCTGGACATGAGCCATGTGCTGGTGCTCCAGGGTTGGTACACAAAAATCTTATAAATAACTGAACTTGGTGGAATTTGGTAGAGAGAAAGAAAAGAACCTATAGCAATTCTTTCTCTCTCTTTTATGATTTTGTAGTATGTTTTTCTGGTGCTGAGAACTGAACCCAGGGCCTTGCACTTGTTAAGCAAGCGCTTATCCACTGAGCTAAATCCCCAACCCCAATCCCTCTCTCTTTTTTAAATCTCAAGCCTAGAAATAATGTTCTTTTTTAAAAAATATTTTATTTACTTATTTTCAAGCAGAGAAATACAGAGAAACAGAGACAGAGAGAGAGAGAGAGAGAGAGAGAGAGAGAGAGAGAGAGAGAGAGCGAGCACCTGGGCCACCACCTTGTGGGTCTGGCATATGTGGGTACTGGGGAATTGAACCTGGGTCTTTAGGCACTGGAGGCAAGTGCCTGAACCACTGAGCAATCTCTCCAGCCCTAGAAATAATGTTCTAATAAAGAGCTTGTTATAAGCAGTAACAGAAAAATTTGAGAACTGAGAAGATGCATCCATTATCTGAAACCAAACACAGTAGATTTGCATGTTGTAAGAACAAAGCCAAAATAAGCACAAGTAAGACATGAAAGAGTGGAGAAAGATTTATTACCTGCACAGTGATAGCATAGGTGTCATTTCCAAAATAATTCTCTCCTTGAAAAAAGGAAGTAATAGAGATTTCATTCAGGGTGCATATCTGTCTGTCTATCTGTATGTCTGTCTATCTATCATCTATCTACCTATTTATCTATCTGTCTATCAGCAGTATCATATGGTAGTACATATGATATCAGCTGTATAATGGAGCTCTTTGTCTATTTACCTCTCTAGCTAGCATCTATATATCTAGCATCTATAAGCATATACATAGACATAGATATTAAGGGGCATGTTTAGCTCAAAGTCTGGGAATACCTATGTAAAAGAGTAAATTAATAGACATAAATGCCTCTGAGCATGCTCAGTTTACACCATAAAGGACCTTTTGAAGTGCAGTAGTCTTCTCTCCCTGCCATGACGTACTGTAACCTCAAACTGTAAGCTGAAATAAATACTTTCCTTAAGTTGACACTCATCAAGTCTTTGGTCACAGCAATGAGAAAGTCACTCAACAACTCCCCTGGGTATGGTAGGCAGATAAATGGGCTGAGGCTATGGCCTTCTCCTAGCTTGCTTGACTAAATCTTAGTAATGAAAGGTAGGCAGACAGACTTCAGCAGGCTTGGAGGTCATTGAAGGAGAAACCCCCACATCTGCAGGATGGCTCCTCCATAGAAGTTACAGTATCATATGAAAGGGCCTTTGGTTTAGTTTCCTCCTGACCCGAGAAATAAAGTCCTCTGGTCCTATGGAGAGCCTGTCAATCACTCAACTGGTCAAGAACCACCCTCCATCTAAGGATATGCTAAAGAGAAGGGGTGACATTTTTCTCTGTAATATGACAATGTCATATACTCTCAGTCTCTCTCTTTCTTTCTGGGGAGCCCTCCTTCTCTCTTGGGAGTCTTTCTCTATATCTCCTTAATGAAGTCTACATTTGCTCTGCTCATCTTCCTGCCCACATTTCCTCATTTCTCTGTAGCATGTGATAAGGACTTGAGAGCTAATGTCTCCCAGCGGCTCTGGTGACCATTGAGTTGTGCAGTATCATAGCTATTCGAGTCAAGTCCATCTGGCAGAGAAAAGGTCAGGACACTCTCAAACCTGCATCAGTAAGAAAATGATGGGAATTGTACAGTGTGCATACATGCCAAGTTAGATATCAAAATATCGACTCCCGTAACATTGTACCAAAGTGTATATGTATCAGTCATGAACTAAAATTGAATACACAGTTTTCTAACAATACAATAATGATTTTAATGAATGTTGTTTAAAAAAAAACACAACCAAACTGTGCTTTTGTTCATTTTATCAAAAAACATATCAATAAAAGAGAGAACCTCATTGATACAAACGGGACTAGATTTCAGATTTAAGTTAGTGTGTTGAATTTTGACCATAGTAATAACATCTAATTATACTCAATTTAGTGATACCCATGCTATTTACTTTTAATTTACTTTATATATATATACATATATATGTATATATATATATATATATATATATATATACATGAGAGAGAGTATGGACACACCAGGGCCTCCCGCCACTATGAACAAATTTCAGATACATGCACCACTTTGTACAACTGGCTTTATGGGGGTACTGGGAAATCAAACCAGGGTCATTAGGCTTTGCTCTATTGTGCCCTTCTCTGAGCCTTGAAGGGCATAATAGTGATGTTGATTTAGTGTTGAGCCCTCAAGAGTCACTTATTCTCAGCACTTTGATGGGTTTGAGTCTCCTCAATAGTCATTACCATCTACAGAATGAAGTTTCTCTGGCAAAAGGTGAACATCAATAAATTTGTGGCATAAATGTAAATATTTAGAGGGCCGCTTGATGGACACAATATATCAATTTAGTGCAACAACAATAGCAGCTTCCCTCTTAGGGTCTTTGATTTGACTAGGTTTTTAGTACCAAGTATGAATTCCCTCCCATGAAGTAGACCTCAAATCCAATCAGTGAGCAGTTGGTTACCTCCATTAGAGCAATGCCACTATTGTACTAGTAGCATAGTCTTGCCTGGCTAGTTGTCTATGTAGCACTAGTAAGTGAGACTGCTGGTGACTTTTCTC
The DNA here is from genome assembly GCA_004024765.1 of Zapus hudsonius. Lineage (NCBI taxonomy): Eukaryota > Metazoa > Chordata > Mammalia > Rodentia > Dipodidae > Zapus > Zapus hudsonius. The sequence continues at coordinate 28,471 of PVHP010011425.1, read as the reverse complement.
CCCCAGCAGGCTGCATAGCACTTTCCAGCACTCTGACAGCTAGCCAGCAGGAAGGAGGCTTCTACCTCAGTCCCAGCTTGATTTTTCAGTGTCCTATAGCTGATACATATGGTATCTTCAGCAATAGGATCTTTCTGTTTAGTTCTGGTGTGCAACAAAGAACCTTTGCAATAGCCTATATTGATTGAGGGGCTCCAAGAGCCTCCCTAGCCAACAAGTCACTGGGAGGGAGGTATTCCACTTCTGACACTGGGATTTTCCTGTTACAACCTATGGCTTCAGAGAACAGCATTATCCATCCCTGCAAAGTACTTCTGCCCAAATTCTCTTTTTAAAACTTTATTTTTAAATTAGCTAACAAAGAAGTAGGTTTCCATATGGGTTTATCTTTTTAAAAATATTTTATCTATTTATGAGAGAGAGAGAGAATAAATGGATACACTAGGGTCTCTTGCTGCTGAAAATGAACTCCAGACACATGTGCCAGTTAATGCATCTGGCTTTACTTGGGAATCAAACCCGAGCTGGCAGGCTTTGCAAGCAAGCACCTTTAACCACTGAGCTGTCTCCCCATCCCTTATTTTAAAATAATGTTTTTAAAGATTTTTCTTTATTTGCATGTACGTGTGTGTGTGTGTGTGTGTGTGTGTGTGTGTGTGTGTGTGTCAGGGTCTCTTGCTGCTGTGAATTAATGCCTGTCCAGCTTTCCATGGGTGGCTGGGGAATTGAACCTGGGTTGTCAGGCTTTATAGTTTATAGTTTATAGCCTCTTTAACCACTGAGCTTCTCAGTCCCATCTCTCCTTTTTCTCTCAGTTAGTTTGGCTAACTGTTTATCAATCTAGTTCATATTTTCAAAGAACTCTGTTTCATGGATTCTTTGTATCTTTGTACCTTTTTATTTGACTCCTTATAGTTAATTTAGCCATTCTGATCTTACATTTTTTTATCTACTGATTTTTGGTTTGGCTTGCTCTTCTTTTTCCAAGGTCTTGAAGTGTATCATTAAATTATTTATTTGAGATCCTTCCAATTTCTTAATAGAGGCATATAGAACTATAACTTCCCTCTTAAGACAACCTAGGTTTTCGGCATCAAACCTGATTTTCTGCTCTGTGGCATGCCTTAGTCCTGCAGTAGTCATACCACTGGTGTACCAGTGAGCACACCTTGCCTGGCTGGCCAGTCGTAGAGGCCACAGAGTCTGCTGCTGGCTCAGAAAGTTGATAATTTGCCTCCTCTAGCACCCTGCACAGCATCAAATGGCACTACGATAGCTAGCCAGCTGGGAGGAATCTTCCATTTCAGTTCCAACTTGATTTCTCAGTGTCCTGCAACCAAAGCATGTGATGTTTTCTGTGACAGGGTGGAGACTTCCTTTTATTAGAACATCATTTTTAAAATTAATTTGTTTGTGTGTGTGTGTGTGTGTGTGTGTCTGTCTGTCTCTGTGCTTCCCATTCCAGATGGAGACTCCTGTTAGTCTCTCTGTGGGACCCTGCTGAGAGGCATAAAGGATACAGGGTTAAAAAAAAGGGGGCTGGAGAGATTGCTCAGTGGTTAAGGCACTCACCTCCAGTGCCTAAGGCCCTGGGTTCAATTCCCCAGGTCCCACATAAGCCAGACCCACAAGGTGGCCTTGGTGCGTGCTCTCTCTCTCTCTCTCTCTCTCTCTCTCTCTGCTTGAAAATGAATAAAAACATTTAAAAAAAAAAGGATACAGGGTTAAAGGGAAGTTGAGACTGGCCTGGAACCCCCATAGTCTCATCCTGAGACCTGCAGGAGTTCGGTTGACTCCTTCCCTTCTCAACCTCCAGCCACCTGGTGGGCCCCAACAAGCCCTGATAAGCCCAGGCATTTCAAGGCCTGAGTTTTCTGGAGTTCACATAACTCAGCTATAAGGTAATAACAAGCCCAGGCAATAAGAAAGTTTGAAGGTCATACAGAAACTCTACAGTCACCGCCATCACTGTTACATGCCTAAAGTCATATAACTCCCACCACCAGGGCTGAGGAAGCAGCCCCCCAACTTATCTATGCTAACCAGACATAGACATGTTACTGGCCCTTGCCAATCATTTCATGAGGGATCCACAAGACACCTTGCCTCCGCCAATCCCCTTGCACTTATCCCCCTGCCTCTCCTTTTCCTTCTAAATAAAAGCACCTTCTCCAGCTTAATAAATGTGCAAGTGAACAGTATCCCGAGAGTTCTTCCTCTTGCATACTCACAGCTGTCCAAAGACACTGTCCACCAGCTCCGTGGATAAACAAGGGGTTGATGCATAGCTACCCATCAAGTACTCTGCAGACCCACATCTCCCTATGGTCAGCATGGACAGGAATATCTTTGATTCCCCCAACTCCCAGCCTTGAAATATTTAAAAACTGTAGCTGATCCTTTGCATGCTTTCCCCGATCCATCCAGTTATTCTCCACTCTCTCATGAAACTCTATCAACTGACTCATGGGTCCTATACCATCTACTCCTATGGGAAATCTTCTGAACAAAGATTGCAGTGGCCACATTTGCCCAGGACAAGTGTAGTGTTGAAGAAGCCAAATCCGGGGACTCTAAAATGTTTCTCTTCCTGCATTAGGCCTTATCTCCAGCAGTGGAGGAGGGCCAGTCTGCTTTTGTTCGACCAGCAATGGGAAGATCCCATCTGGGTCATGCCAATTTATAACCAAACACAATTGATTTTCATCTTGGTGAGTGCAAAGCCAAAATAAGCACAGCCAAGGCATAAACAAGTGAAGAAAGACGTATCAACTTCAGCAGGCCAAGGAATGGGAGTCATTTCCAAAGCAATGCAATCCCCCAACAAAGGAACATGGGGATTTTATTTAATGAGCTTATACATATTCTCACCGGGGTGCACCAATTTGTAAGCATGCTGAATTTAGGAGTACATTCCCAAGTATGCTGTTTAAGGTCAAAATTTAAAGAGAAGCAATAGTAGGTACTTTGATTTGTGAGTGTGGGGAGCTAGCTCCAAGTCTTGGAGCACATGTGTTAAAAGATAAAGTGATAGGCAGAAATGCTTCTGAGCACACTCAGTTTGCACTATAAAGTTTTAACTGCAAATCAAGGATATTTTGAAAGTGCATTAACACAGGAGTCTGCCTCTGAAGGTTCATGCCTTGCTTGGTCACTAACAGTTCCTAGTAGAGGAAAAATCAAGGTTGTCATAGTTTTGGCATCAGGCTTCTTATTATTCATTGCCATTAGGTATTCTCTTCCAGAACTGAATCCAAGGAGATTTAAATTGCATTACCAATATTTATTTCATTTTGACTACACATATATACTTTCCCACACTGTAGCACAAACAACTGCTGAACTGTCTTCCAATTACAGGAAAAAAAAGTAGTGACACGGGATATTGTTTCATCATATTTCATTTTCACTTTCCAATGATAATAAGTTCATCACATGACAATAACATGAAAATTAGCTTCAAAAGTAAAAGCCAACATGCTTTAACAAATAGCTTTCAAGTAAAGATGATAAAAATGCAGAATAAAATGTGTAAGTTATTGGAAGTCTCCACTTCATTGCACAGCAGTCATTGGCTAAGTCTTACAATAAGTCTCACTGGGCTCAAATCTTATCCTTACCATTTGCTAGCTACAGACACTGGCAAGCTAATTTCTCTGAGCACACTTTGAGAATATGAGAAATTGTAATTCTTACAGTACTTTTTTTTTGAATAGTAAAATCAATCCTATTTGCAAAACACTAGTATAGAGCCCATAGTCTCCAGTAAGTGCTAAATGGAATCTACTGTCATTATCATTATTACGAGGTTAGAAAATTATGTCCTCATAAATTTAGCTTGTTGGCACATTATGGAGCCTGTTATATTTTCTGATGTAAACTTTGACAAGGACTCAACATTGGAAGTCAAACTTTCTAGATCACTAACACAGCTGAGAGTAAACCTTGAATTAAAAGGTTTAAATTAAACTAAATTCATACACATGCAAGCATCACGAACTTTTCTTGTTATATACATTCTCCATATTTGTAATGTAATGTAATGTAAAAAAAGGAAGTATTTTGAAATTGATTTAAAAATTTGTTAACTTAGAAGACATTTGAAAAGATAATTGTCAACTATTTGGCCACTTAAGATCATATTTAATGAAATATTGCTCAGCATGAAATACATTCACTTGTCATTTGTTCTCTCCTTTAAAAAGTCTAAAATCTAAATGTCTTCCTGTTTTATTTAGTCTAAAATAGCATCAGTATTTTGTAAAGTGACTAGTGATAAATGCAATCCATATTCACAGAAGTCCGGTCCATCACTACCCTATTTGAGAGTGTTTAGAAATCTTAATTCCTATGGGGTAGGAGGTGATATGGTGAATACAAACAATCGTGTTAGTCCTAGAGCAGAGTAAGTGCTGTGTTTCTACTGTGGCAATAATCTAGCCTAAACAAGGCTTCTCAGCAAAGACTCAGCTATGTTATTTACGACAGGCGTAGTGACCAAAGAAATGCAAACAGAATAACAATGACAATATGCAGACATCATAAAATAACCCCACATCTCTCTTGAACACGTATGCTGCCAACATGTTTTGAGCTTCCTTCCTTTTAAAAAAATTCTTTTATTGACAATTTTCATACATGGAATTTGATAATAATCTTCTCCGTTTACCTTATTTTGTTCTCAATCCCCCACCTTTCTACTGAATCCCTTCTTTCCAACGAATCCCCCTTTTATGGTGACTGTTTCATGTTCCCCTTGTCCATTGTCCATTTTGAAATGTTGGTTGGCCTAATACTGATCAGGTCTTGGGCCACTGTAAGGTCATTAATGCAATAGCAAATTCATTTCTGGAAGATAATGTCCCAAAGTACTCCTGCATCTTCTGGCTCTTACCTTCTCTTGATCCCTTCTCCAACTCTGTTCCCTGAACCTTGGAGAGCTTGATGAAGATGGCCCCTTTAGTGCTGAGCCCTCGAGCCACTTATATTGAGGGGAGGGAGGGAGAGAGGGAGAGAGAGGGGGGAGGAATGGGCACACCAGGACTTCCTGCCACTGAAAACAAACTTCAGATGCATGTGCTACTTTGTGCATCTGGCTTTATGTAAGTACTGGGGAATTAACTCAGGTGGTAAGGCTTTGCAAACAAGCACTTTTAACCACCGAGCCATCTCTCCAGCTCCTTGATAAGTTTTGAGAATATTCTGCAAAAAGAAGTTTCTCTGATGAACAGTGAGAGCAGCACTAATCTATGGACATAAATATAAATATTTAGAGTATAATTTGATGATCACAACATATCTATTTAGTCAAACAACAGTAGTAACTTACCCTGCTGGAATCTATGACCTTTCCAGGCATAGACATTTGACTAAGTTTTAAGTACCAGGTAGGAGTTCCCTTCTGTGGAACAGACTTGGAGCAGACTCAAATCCAATCCGTGAGTAGTTGGTTACTCCCATAGAGTCATGCCACGATTGCACCAATAGAATCAGTTTGCCTGGCTCTGTCAGTTGTGTGGTACACAGAGAAGATTCGCCTCTGTTGATGTCATTTTTCCTCCTCAGCAGCCTGCACAGTGCTATCCAGCATGATGGAGTAGTTAGCAGGGAAGAGGCTTTCAGCTCAATTTCAGCTTTTTCAATGCCTTGAAATGGATGCCTGTGGCATTTTCAGCAATAGAATCTCACCATCTTGTTCTAGAGGGTAACCAAGACCTTTGGTGTTGTAGTTACCTTTCGTTGCTAGGACAAACACCTGACCAGAAACAGCGATGGGAGAAAAGGGTTTAAACAGATTTCAGGGGAAACTTAATCATGGTGGAGAAAGTTGGTTCATTCATCATACATCCATAAGTAGAGAGACACCTAAACTACCAGAGCTCAAGCTGGCTCAGAACACACCTAATTGGCTCGACTCAAGGTCCACCCCTAGTGTAACATTTCCTTTAGCAGACCTCTGCCTGCTGGAGATGAAGAAAGCTTCATCAAAACTACCTGAGGCTGTGGGGACATTTACATTCAAAACGCCACACTTGGCAATAGCTTATGTGGTTTTAGGGCCTTAATGACCTCCTTACCCAATAACTAACTGGGAAGAATCCCATCCCTGGGCACCAGGGTTTTCTTATAACAACCTATGCTTCTAATTGTGATATTATCCACCTGCAGATGGAGTCTCTGCCCAGACACTCTCTTTTCTTAATTGGATTCTTTTTTATTTATTTTATTTATTTATTATTTATTTATTTAAGAATGTGTGAAAGAGGCAGAGAGAAAGAGAAAGAGAGAGAATGGGCACACCAGGTCTCCAGCCACTACAAACAAACTCCAAACACATGCACCACCTTGTGCATCTGGCTTTACATGGGTCCTGGGGAATCAAACTTGGGTCCTTCTGCTTTGCAGGCAAATGTCTTAACCACTGAGCCATCTCTTTAGCCCCTTAATTGAATTCTGTAGTAAGCCAACAAAGATGTTTCCATATGGCTTTTTAAAAATGTTGTTAGTTTTTGGTTAACCCTCCTCCACAGCCTTCTCTCCTCCATTCCCCTCCCCTGACCCCAGTTAACCCTTTCCAACCACAGTATTCTGACCCTCCACATGTACATCTATTTCTTCTACTCTACGCCCCCATCTTCTCCCACCTCATGACTCCTTTCCAGCTTCCTGGCCTCTATTGACTCTTGCTACAACTAACGTACAAATCTAAAAATTCAAAGTTAGGATCCGCCTATGAGAAAGAACATGAGGCATTTGTCTTTCTGAGCCCGGGTTACCTGACTTCATACAATATTTTCCAGATCCATCCATTTTCCTGTAATTTTAATAATTTCTGTTAATAGCTGAATACTCCAGTGTGCATATGCAGTGCACCCTCACGTGCATTCACTAGTTGATGGGCATCTAGGTTGATTCCAGGTCCTAGTTATAGAGTCGCAATAAACAAGGATGATCAAGTACCTCTATAGAAAAGTATAGAGAAGGGGTATGCTTAGGAGTCATATGGTATAATTGAGTCATATGGGAGATCTATTTTTAGCTTCTTGAGGGGTATTTAAAAATATTTTATTTAGTCATTTTCAAGCAGAGAGAAAGATATATATATATATATATATATATATATATATATATAGAGAGAGAGAGAGAGAGAGAGAGAGAGAGAGAGCACCAGGGCCACCGCCTTGTGGTTCTGGCTTATGTGGGTCCTGGGGAATTGAACCCAGGGCCTTAGGCACTGGAGGTAAGTGCCTTAACCGCTGAGTCATCTTTCCAGCCCAGTCTTTTTAATTAATTAATTAATTAATTAATTTGGTTCTTATGATAATTTATTTGTTGAGCTATGAGGGTTTTTTTTAATTGTCCATAATGAGTTACATTATTCAGTGGGCAAACAATGAGTTGTTATCCCCAATTCCCCAATGCCCCTCCTCCCCATCCCCGATCAGCTGGATATCCTCCTCCGTGGGCCATCTGGATCAGTCCTTGTGGCAGGGGACCATGGATAGCCTAGTATTCAGCCCGGTTCTCCTGTCCAGCCCAGTCTTGAGGGGTATTTTTAACTTTCTGAGGAACCTCCACATGAATTTCCATAGTGGCTGTACCAGTTTACACTCCCACCAACAGTGAATAAATAAGTGGCTCTCTAAATGGTGATGTTTGGGCTGTTCTCATTTTTGGTTAAAGAAAGCTTCATTTCACAGATGGCAATGACTACTGAGGAGCCCCAAGACTCACTCAAGGGATAAGGAGAAGTGACAGTTAAGCGTGTTGCTGGGAGAGACATCTCCATCACACCCACCATGGCTCAGAGAGCCTTGTGGCAAAAAACAATATTAGCTCTGCTCTCACACTGATCAGAGAGAGGCTACTTTCTGCAGATGACATTAAGATACTAAGGAGACTCAAAACACTTATCAAAGTACTTATCAAAGTACTGAGCATAAGGGTTGCCGAGAGCTCAGCTCTAAAGGAAACATCTCTATCATGCTCTCCAAGGCTCAGAGACCATTTTGGGAGAGAGGCCAGAAATAACGTTAAGAGCCATTGGGTGGGAAGGAGCACTTTCAAGCACTGCTCTCTGGGCATGAAGTGACCAGTGTGTTCATGACCTCATAGTGGATGTCACTACTTCCACAAGACCATAAGATGGACAGAATATTGAGCCCTCAACATGGCATGGAGGACAGGGAGGACAAGAAGAACGGGATATGAATGCAGAAGGAATGCTTGGAGAAAGCAGAGTGTTAAGTGGAAAGGGAGGGAGACAGAGAGGTAATGGAAGGGGGGGCACAGTCTAGTTCCAGTATGCTCATGGATTAAAAATCTCCATTAAAAAAGAACATGGTGAGTAAGGATTACTCTTTACTCATACCCTCACCAAAATTTATTTGATTTTTTTGATGATAACCATTCTGTTATCTGTTGGGGAATTGAAGCCAGACTGGCAGGCAAGCAAGTACCTTTAACTGCTCAACCATCTTCCCAGCTCCTTAACTCTTTTATTTTTTTGAAGCAGAATTTTATTCTATGGCTCCAGGTTGACCTCAAACTTGTGGCAATCCTTCTGCCTCAGCCTTCTAGATACTGGGATTACAGATTATGGGTCACCATGCCTGGCTAGCACCTAATTTTTTAAGGTTCATTTAAGTTGCATAAGCAGGATTTAAAATACTGAAAGTGATTACATCTAGAAGTTCCAAGTCTTTGTAATTATTTTTGTTAGCACACAACATCGTAAGCTTCATGATAGCATTTTCATCTGTCCTGTACTCGTATTGGTCTTCTCTCCTCTTGCTGCTATTTCTCATCAAGATACTAGCAGCTGGGATAGGCTCAGAGCACATAGAAATGACACTTTTATCTCCTGGCTCCATTGTCTTATTGTCCTTGGACTAAACATTTGCGGTTGAGAATTGATTTCCTTGCTTTTTAAGATCTTTGAAAGAATTTATATGTGATTTTACAGCTCACACATACCCTTTCCAATGCATATGACGATATCTTGTGTATGAGGTTTTTTTTACTAACCTCAAATGTGACTTGAAATAAACTATTTTTTCTTTCCTTTTTTTTTAAACTCTAAGATAGTGTCTGTATTTCATGGAGAGGTGAGTTTCGTGGAGGCGACAAAGGGAAGGATTCTATCTTTTAATCCATTCTGCTAATCTGTGTCTTTTGATTAGGGCATTGAGGCCATTGATGTTGATGTGAGAGTTTTTGTTTGTTTATTTGTTTGTTTGTTTTTTTTTTTTTTGGTTTTTCGAGGTAGGGTCTCGCTCTAGCCCAGGCTGACCTGGAATTCACTACGGAGTCTCAGGGTGGCCTTGAACTCACGGCAATCCTCCTACCTCTGCCTCCAGAGTGCTGGGATTAAAGGCGTGCGCCACCACGCCCAGCTTGATGTAAGAGTTAATATTGAAAAGTGTGTATTTTTTCCTGTCATGCTTGGTTTGGTAGTGCTTGCTGTTTTTCTGTTCGTTTTTTACATTAACTTTTATTCAAACATGGTTTATTCCTTCTTATGGTCTCAGGCTTTCTTTCTCTTCAGATCAAAGAATCCCTTCAAGTATTTTCTGTAGAGCTGACTTAGTGTTCATGTATTTCTTTAGACTGTTTTTGACATGGAAAATTCTTGTTTTTCCTTCAGTTATGACAGACAGCTTAGCTGGATATAATAGTCTTGGTTGACAGTCATTGTCTTTCAGAACTTGGAGTACATCATTCCAAGCTCTTCTGGTTTTTAAAGTTTGTTGAGTAATCTGCTGTTATTCCGACTGGCTTACCTTTACAGATGACTAGGTGCTTTTTTCTTACTGCTTTCAATATATTTTCCTTGGTCTGTGTGTTTAGTAGTTTATATTGTGGTGAGGAGAGGATCTCTTCTGGGTTTGTCTATTTGGTGTTCTGAATGCTTCCTGTATCTGCATTTGCACCTCTTCCCCTATTCGGGGAAATGACCTTCTGTGATTTTTGTCAAACATACTTTTATGCCTTTAAATTAAAATTCTTTTTCTTCTTCTATACCCTGAATTCTTAAGTTTGATTTTTTTCTTTAAAATTTTTTTATTTATTTGCAAGGAGAGAAAGAGAGAATGGGTGTACCAAGGCCTGCAAGCAAACTCCAGATGTGTGCACCACTTTGTGCATTTGACTTTACGTGGGGACTGGGGAATTGAACCCCAGTCCATTGGGCACTGCAGACAAGTACGCTAAACACTGAGCCATCTCTCCAGCCCAAGTCTGATATTTTCACAGTGTGGTAGCTTGAATGTATAGCCCCACAGACTCAGGTGTTTTTGATTAAGAATTGAGCATATAATTTGAGTCTCCAGAAACCCTGCTGGAGAAGGTATTACTTGGGGTGGATTGTGGAGGCCAACCCTAAGGAGTGTTTGGGGTAGAGCTTGAGTCCCACCCTAAGAGCAATTTGGAGCTCTGGCTGTTGGTGGTTCACTGTGGTGCTTCCCCTGGATTCTGTAAGACCAAAACACCCTTTTCTCCAATAAGCGGTTTCTAGTCAGGTATTTTATTTGTCCAGCAACGAGAAGCTGACTGCAACAGTAAATTGGTAGCAGAAATGGAGTGATTGCTGCAATGACTCTGACCATGTAGATTTTGGTCTTTTAGAACTTGTGTGCTGGAGGAATGTGGAAGGACTTGGGATTTGGGACTGGAGAAGTCTCACATTGTGGTAAATGAAGTTTTATGGACTCTTCTGGCAAGAGTTTGAAATTGCTCGTTGCAGAGAGAATTGTAACTGTGAAGGCTTGGAACCGTAAGGGTGAATTAGTGTGAGCACTAGTATTGACGTTTGAAGGAGAAACAGGTTCTTTTAGACAGCTTCAGTTAGGAACAGAAGTACAACAGAGAGAACCAGGAGATGCCATCCCATATACCAACCTGCCTTGGCACGAATGAAACTCGGGAATGGAACTCCAGTTGATCAAGACTCAGCTACAAGAGTGGCGTCCCCTGCTGCCCAAGGCTAGCACACTATGGCCTTTACTACCCAGGTGGGCTGGCCCTGGAGTCTACCCTTCAAATCTACAGAACAATTGTGTCTTCCCCTTTACATACATGAATGTGATGAAAGAATACATTTTCAGCCAATCATGGTGGCGCACACCTTTAATCCCAGCACTCTGGAGGCAGAGGTAGGAGGATCTCCATGAGTTTGAGGCCACCCTGAAACTTCAGAGTGAGTTCCAGGTCAGCCTGGGCTAGAGTGAGACCCTTCCTTCACTTTCTGCATCTCTTCACTCTGCTCTGGAGTTCTGCTTGGATACACACAGTGGTCAGTGGGTAGGTTGGGGAAGAATACTGCTTCGTGGTCTGGGTAGTTTTTCTGCTTGTCTCTGCTTTCTCTTGAGGACAACTTCTCACTTCAATTACATGTATGATTTTCCTCTGGTCTCTGAATCTACGACATGTGTATTTCCCTTACACTCTAGATCTACCACCACATGGATGTTTTCTCTAACTCTTGGCCTGTTACCTATGTGTGTGCATGGCCCACACAGGAAAAGATGTTTACTTTAAGCTTCTTTGAGCTTCTTTAACATTCTGCCCCTTGCTGAGAGGCTGCCTTCCTGAAAACATCCTCAGAGACCCACCCAAGATAATTAAAAAGATCAAGTTGACAACAAAACCTAACCATCACAGGCCTCTAGGTTATCTTAGAGCTAGAGAGATGACTCAGTGTTTAAGACACTTGTCTGCAAAGCCTAGTGACCTGGGTCCGATTCCCCAGTACCCACATAAAGCCAGATGCACAAAGTGGCGCATGCATCTGGAATCTGTTTGCAGCTGCTGGAGGCCCTTGTGTGCTCATTCTCTCTCCCTGTCTCCTTTTCTGTTTTTGCTTACAAATAAATAAATAAGATATTTCAAAAACAGAATGACAGAGTAGTCTAATAGTACCTCAATTTGATCTAACTAACAGTATTTTTGTCTCAGTGGGCTAGGTTTTGAATTCTTTCCCCCCCTGGGATTCTTTTCTTTAGCCTCCTGCCCTTATATAGATGGTACAATTAGCACTTTCTATGGAGACCTATACATGTAGCTTCTGAGTATGTATTTTCCTACCATAAAATAGCCCGGTTACCTTTCAGGGTGGCTTTTCGTCTCACCTACTTGGTGTGTGAAGCTGGTTCCCACTTGGGTGGACTGTGGGCTTGGCTTGAACTTATTTTTTTTTAATTGCTTCATTGTGGTGCTGAAATACTTCATATGTGTAGCTGTAGAAGCCAATAATATGACAAGCCTTACCATGAGAAATAGCAGTGCAGACTCAAATAACTTTCAACTGCTTTTTCTCTTGTCTTTGCTTTCACGTTTCTAAATAACAAGCACATTCAGGCATTCCCTTCCTCACTTTTTCAAATGCGGGCAGTGCAGACTGTTTTCTTCTGTGGCTGATGAGAAGTTTGCTTTCTTAGGTACTTCCATTGCTCCCTGTCTGTCGTAGTCAGTCACATGCTGCTCGGATGAATCTCTAAACCAGGCACAATTTTGGGGAGGAAAGTATTTATTAAACAGATCCAGGGGAAGTTAAGGAAAGGCTAGCTCCCTTTCACAGAAGCAAGCACCTCCAGAAGCAAGCAAACAAGCACACTGTCACACTGTAACTCACAAAATGCAGAACTGCCAGACCTGGGGTTCAGGCTTTTCTTTTGCATATCTATCCCTAGTATTTTGCATCCAAATTAGAAAGGGCCAGTCCCCAGGAGGCTAGGCCAAAGTGACATTTTCTCCAGCCAGAAGCCTGGAGACAATTAACAATTTAATAAACACAGTTAAAATAAATTCTATTGGGGGACATTGTTCAAACTACCACACTGTCCCCTTCATTTCCCTGTCTCTTGTACTCCTAGTATCATTATATAATTAATTTTTCTTCACGTTTATAGCTGAGCACACTACAGTAGCATGCTTATCCAGCTTTTTGGGGTTCTCTTTTTTCATTAATAGCTTTTTACTTTTTCCTGTTGCCTGGTGTCTCCTGTTCTGCTGCGTTTATTATTCATGTTTCCCCAAGTTCTTCGATAGAAGAGGGTTCTCATGAGTGTAGTCAGATGTGAAGCTGACCTATCAATTTGTGCTTTCTTCTATACTTTTCTCTGCTCTCTGTCTCCAGCTCCAATCATGCCTGACCACCCCTCACCCGCTTTATAACTACCACTATAGGACTTGAATCTTCTTGCGATTTCCATTTTATTTTATTTTATTTTATTTTATTTTATCTTATTTTTTTGCAATGGTGAGGATCAAACCCAGGTCCTCAACACAGCTAGGCAAGCGCTTTACCACTGAGCTATACCTGAAGCCTGGGAATTCCATTCATCTCTGTCCTCCATGGGATTTTCTACTGCCTAGAGTCCAAGCTTCTATGGTTTGGATTTATGCCGATATTTTGTTAAACAGTCTCCAATAGCTTCTAAGACTTAAAAAACTGCTTAATTTAGATACCGCAAACATATAGTGTGCACTAAACTTGAGTCCAGTTCAATAAATTTTATATACATATATATGCATTCATGTAACCACCATCTAGACGAAATGTCGACTGTTTCCAGTCTTATTGAGAACCTCTACTCTTAGTACCTCCATCACTACCCTCCACCCCTCCAACAACCGCTTACTATTTTGATTCCATCACACTCAACGGGTTGTGCCTGTCCGTGAACGTCCCCTTTTGTGTCTTTTCTTCTTCACCACACTGCTTTCCTTTGGTTTATTTAAAATTAATTTTATACTCACACTTTAATTTCAAGAGTTTTATCTTGATTATATGTTGTCATTATAGTATTTATCTTACAGAAAAACTAATTCAATTAAAAATGCTTTTTGAAGTTTTCTTGCATTATCTCTCTCTTCACCTTGATGTCCTTTACTTATTTATTTATTTGACATTGCTCTTATTTTTTAATTTATTTTAATTCATCAATATGTGTATATGTATGTGTGTGTCTGTGAGAGTATGATACAGGATAATTGGAGCTCAGGAAAAAGTACTTGAACCCTGAACCCTGATTACTTGTCTGTTTTACTTAAAGAAATAAAACATGGCTGAGAAGGGTGATTATTAAATATTATATTTATTTAGAAGTCAGCAGAGGGAAGCGAGAGTCTGCTGACCAAAGAAGGTGGACCAGGAGCTTGAGCACCCCTGGTGGGTCTGGAAGAAACATAGAGAGACCACTCTCCCTCCCCTGGACAGAGAGGTTCAGGACTCCAAGCTGGCCAGCCAAGAGAGAACTCTGCTCTGCTATTTATAACCTTATAGTGGTAGTTTCTGCCTCCCACCTCATGTGAGCCAGAGAGACAGCTGATTGGTCCATGATGCCAAGTTCTTGGGCCTTAAGCTTGACCAATGGCAGGCCAGAATTAGATTTCTAGTGATGGAAACTCAGGTGGAAGAACAGGTGAGGCAGGAGATAAGAAGTCAGCTCCAGCAGAGTGGAGTCTGTAAGGCAAGCCCTAAGGACATTCCTGATTTTTATTTTCGGGACACAGTCACCGCCACTGCCTCAAGTATGGGCATGCATGTGCCATAGGACACTTGGGAGGATCAGAGGGTAACTCTCAGGTCCATCCTCGCCATTCCTCCTCAGCTGAGCCAGGGTCCTCTCTGTGTCCTCTGATCCTGTGCTTTGCTGCTCTTGCTGAGTGATTCTGGTCAGTTTCTCCTGTGTCCACTTCCTGTGTTCTTGTCAGAGTGCTGGCATTAAAAAATCTTGTTGGGCTTCTGGCATTGTTCACATGGGCCTGACATGGTTTGATTCAGGTGTCCCCCATAAACTTAATGTGTTCTCAATGCTTGATCCCCAGCTGATGGCAGTTTGGGAATGGAAATCTTGTTGGAGGTGTGTTTTGGGGGGTGTGATGGTTAGGTTTTGTTGTCAACTTGATCTTTTTAATTATCTTGGGTAGGTCTCTCAGGATATTTATAGGAAGGCAGCCTCTCAGTAGGGGGCAGGATGTAAAGAAGTTCAAGGAAACTAGAACTAAACATCCTTTCCTGTGTGGGCAGTGCAGGAAGGAAATTCCAGAGACTCAGGAAGCCATTAAGTCTGGGGAAGGGTTGCATGACCCCACCCTAAGGCTATATAAAGGGGAAGAAATTCTCTCCTGGGTTCCCTGCTTGTTGGCTGCTGGTGCTTGTTCTGAGCATCCTGTTCTCCTACCCTTCCTGGACATCAGAACCTCACATCATGGACTTGAAGAGCAGTTGCTCCCAAGGGAGCCATCAGACCTTCTGGGCTAGATTGGGACTGCTGAGGCATCCAGCCACGTGGACTGAACAGCTACTGCTTTCTTCACCTGTGGGCCTACAGACTGCTATTGTTGGACTATCATAAACTACCCCAATAAATTCCCTTTTACTGCAATCAATTCTGTCAACTCTTTTTCCTCTAGAGAACTCTGACTAATATAGGGGGTGAGTTTATAGTTGTTATAGCCAGCTTCCCCTTGCCAGTGTGGTCACACTCTCCTGCTCCTGCTGTCGACCTGATGTTGACCAGGAGGTGACGTCCAGCCTCTGCTCATGCCATCATTTTCCCTGCCATCATGGAGCTTCTCCTCTAGTCTGTAAACCCAAATAAAACCTCCACAAGCTGCTTTTGGTTGGGTTCTTTCTGCTAGTAACAAGGAAGCTGACTGCATCAGGGCCTAACAATCAAACTTGGATACTCAGGCTTTTATTCTCCTTTTGTCCTGGGATTTTCTTACTTGTAGAATAGTACATATCACAGCATGCTGTCTTTGAATAGAGGTTAAAAACAAAACAAACAAGCTAGCAAACAAACAGAACATATTGAGCCTCTTAGAGCAGCTACAATAAAACCACACTCTTCTGTTTCAAAGTCTGCATAACTAAATTGTTTTTCTAATTGTGCCAGACAAGGTCCTAACTCCTAAGGACCTTGAAAGAAAGGACACTACTATTGACTAGTGACTATACTGTTTTCCATGGCAATTTCTTTCTTTGGGAAAAATCACCAAGGCTTTTACAAGATGCCCCCTTCTTGCCTGACTTGGTTTGCTCACCCTGACCTCAGATGAGATTTCTTTTACATTTATTTATTTATTTATTTATTTATTTATTTATTTATTTATTGGTAGGATCTCGCTCTAGCCCAGGCTAGAAAGATGCTTACTTGGAATTCACTATGTAGTCTCAGGCTGGCCTCAAACTCATGGCGATCCTCCAACCTCTGCCTCCCAAGTGCTTGTGCCAAGGCTTGTGCCTCCATGCCCAGCCCCAAGGTTCTGAGCTTCTTTTGTTAAAGCTGGTTTGCCTGTGGATTAGTTGTCTTTGATGACTGTTCACACTAGTCCTATTGGCCTTTGTCTGGTTGAAGAGCACCTCTTGGGGTTTCTACATCTTCCTGGACCTGCTCCTTCCAGCGGAAGTACCAGGAGAAAGTATAGGAGGATTGATTCCCAGCTTCCAACATAGCACTGCACTAGATTCGAGAGAATGCAAATGCTGATAAACTGAATCTAAATGAGAAATTTTGAAAAACAAACACAATGAACGTATCAGGAATGTGATATCCTTTTGATATAAAGGGGAATTGGAGGTTTCCTTCAGTAAAAATTTAGATACCTAGGTGATCATTTGACTTTCTTTTCTTTGGAAATTTTTCTTGTGAAAGGCCTTTTGCAAATAATTCTGAAGTTATGTCATCCAAAACTTTAAGATCTTACTTCTGGTAGTTCCTAGGGCCAGGAGATCAGGAAGAGTTCACCGTAATGATAGGGACCTGGCCCTTGTGCATCTGTGTGACCAAACCCAACAGTTATCATCAAATATATCGTTTGAAATTCTCTTTCCTCAGATTGGAGGTCTTGGGTTCCGAGTCATTCCTAAAATCCTCCCTCATGTATCAGGGGATATGCAGTAAAATCACATACGCTTTTCTAAGTTCTCCTGTCTAATTCTTTTAGCCATTTCTCTCTTCATTCTCCATTCCTTTTCTCCTCTTCCTTACCTTCCTGCCTCTCCTTGATCATGGGGAATCTCGTGTTCTGTAACTTCTCTAACACACCTTTGAACAAAACCCTTGGGGATATTTGACAACTTGAGACAAGTCCCCATAAGCATCTGAATCCTCGCTCAGAATATGGATGTATAAATATGCACGGCTTAAAGGGACACTGTCTCTGGTTGGGTGACCAAGACACAGCTCTGTATCTCTCCCTCTTGTGCCTATATCCTCAAAGCAGATTGGTCAGAGAGGAACCACTGGGTGCAGGGACCTGAGTTCTTATTGAAACATTGATCCATGAATCCTTACCACTTCCTCTTGCTCATTTTAATCAATTAAATCTGAAATAATATACCTGTCTTCCTATCAAGTTCAATGATCTCCTTAATAGACATGAGTTTCGGGCACCTCTGCTTCTTGACGAGAGAGAATTATTTCGCTACTTTTAAATTTATAAGTAATTTAACTTACCAAAGGACACTATTTAAGTCCAAGGGGGGGCAAGCATCAGGCAGGGAAAGGAGTTATTTATTGTTAAGATCATATTTTCTCCTTTTTGGCCAGAACTTTTTTAAAGAGATGGCTCATTTTCAATGCTGAAATTGAAAAATAAGCCCTTTAACGGCATAGCTAGTGTTTTAGTCTGTTTTTTACATCAGAGTGTCTCATGAAAGATAAACCCAAATAGCACAAGACCAGAGCTTGGGAACCTCAATCTGTTCCCACATAACTGCCTAATGCAGTGCTATCGAGTTTCCAGTGTGCTGCTCCACCTAAGTAACAGTGAGTGTGGGCGCTGCATGGGGAGGTATCATTTCCAGGGGGATGGATTAGGCAGGATGCGTACAGTACTAGGAAAATAGCATGCCCAGGGTTCCATCTAAATATCCAGCCCCAGGCCAAACTTATCTGGGATTAAATTTTCCAAGGTCCTTTTCTCTTCTCTGAGATAATAGTGTGGATTAGCTATGTTCCTGTGAAGAAAGGCTTGAGGAGGGATTTCATTCTTCTGCTGGTCTTGGTCTCATGCTTGAGAAACATCTGGATTTCAGAATCCCCCAAATGATTCTAACAATATCTCTGATATTTTCCTCTGTAGTGTTAAAAAAAAAAAAAACGCTCATTGGCTTTTGATAAAGGGTTCCGGATGGTGAGGTTATAGATGATAGTTTATGGGTAAATATAGTCATTTTTGCATTAGGCTTTAATCGTGTCAATTCCTATTCCTAATGCATTACCCAGACATAAATCCTGACCCCAAACAAGTCAGGCTTACTTGTAGAACGTATGGGATTTTCAAATAAAGCCAAATCAGGACTGAATGTAGAATTTGCACATTTACTATAGGCCAAAGTCAAATTGAAACAGTTTAGGGACAACAGTCCTCCTGCCCAAAGTAAATGTGAGGAATGTCCTTGAGCGTGTAGATCATCCGGGTCCTCCAGTCCTTACAGCACCCTCTTTGGACAGGAGTCAGTATTCTTTCCTCCTCTTAAACTCTATCAACTCTAAGCTCTACCACAAAATCTTTCTCCACTTTCTCCTCTGCTCTGTGGGTTTCATTCATTGAAATTCCTAAGACGAATCTGGAGGCCACTAACTGAGGGGAAGCTTTATGTGACCGTGAGTGTCTTGCACCCTAGCTCCTGAGTGATTGCCCACCCAAGAGCTGAGAAAGGCTCCAATGCTCTCAATTTCCATATCAAAATTCCTGGAAGACAAGATCAAATTTTGCATGATGCTGGAAATCATGCATCAAGGCTTCCAGGAGTGACACCCAACCTGGATCTCTAGTTTATAGTAGAATTCGTCCCTAAGCTTGAGTAAACTCTGGCACTGAATCCCCTGCATTTATTTTCAGTTCTCATTTGCATGACACACATTGCATGAAGCAGTCTTGGCCAGCTTTAGAGTTCCTTTATCACTGCCTGTGTGGGTCACCTCCTAAGTCTCCATGACTTCTAATTCCATGTTTTAGATGTGCTCATCACCCCAGCTCCTAGCTCTGTCACTGTTGACCCCTCCTAAAGACAACTCCCTGCAAGAGTCTCCCTCTCTCCTTCCTCTCACCTGGCCATCCTCTAACTAGGTCTGGAATTCTCTTATGGCAATTGAGATTTCAAAGAAAGCTGTGTCGTTCCCCCCGCAGCTCCCTCCCTCCATCCCTGTATGCTCAGACTAGGACTGGGATCTGAGAATCAATCCCTATCTATGAGGATGGTAACTGACTAAGCCTTTCTGCATGGAGATGAGAAGAAAACCAACATCTTCCTTTGGCCATTGCCTATTGATTGAAAGTCCCACTTCCCCAACAGAGTTCAACAGGGGGCCAGGAAACCTGTCAACTGCAGGCTCCAGCAAATCCTTCTCCCTCACACCCCATGAGAAGGATCTTCTTCCTTCCTTCCCTCCTTCAAGGGGCTTGAAAAACTCTCTCCTGTAAGGTGGTCCAGAGTTCCCTTCCACTTTCCCTTTGCTCCTGGCTATGGAGTTCCTTTTGCTCTCACTCCAAACTCTGCCACTCTGTCACTGGCATTAAATAAAAGCTTGGACCCCAGGTACCTGTCTGTCCCAGAGCCCTCTAGTGCAAACCCTGAACCTGAAAACCCCTTAGCTGAAAATTATCCAGATGTCCTAGAGAGCGAAGTGGGCCAGAGGTTAAATAGTCCTGTAGAACGATGATTTTCAAAGAATTTTCCCAAGTAATAGAATGCTTTTTTCTTCAAATTGAATCTCATACAGATGGCTAATATGTAAAACAGATGAATGTAACACGGAAGAGAAACCACACCAGGCGTACATGCTAACCCTGAGGAATCTTCACAAACACGAAGGCTCCTTGTAGCATGGGTTGGACACCATTGCTGTACATGATTCCAAAAGGGAAGAAGAAACCAAAAAGCGTGTGGCCTGAAGTGAGCGATGAACAGCCGCTCACTCGGTCATCATAACTTTTGTCCCATGACCTGCCTCTGAACTCAAACTTTTTGGATTTTCCCCAGAACAGAGGATGGGGGTGATTTAGAATAAAACTGACTTGCCATTTTTTTTTTCTGCTTGACTTCTTCAGGTTTTTCACCAATGTGCTGTTCTTGTACTTTGCGTGGGCCTCTAGTCACAGGACCTAGGTTCCAATTCTACTTTTACTTTTGCTCTGTGTGAAAGGGTCATTTGACTCCCAAAGACTGGCTTTCTTCATGGGTTTTTAAAGATATCACTATCTGTTGTGAAGACAGATTAAAATAAGCTAACCATATAAAAGCATTGTACAAACTGTAGTATATGTAATTTTGAAGTTATTGAAACGTATATATGCTAGAGATTCATCACTAAAGATGATCATTAAGAACCCAGATGGCTTCAGAAGCATGCACAGTAGACACAGATGTTGGTGTACAACGAGCACAGATGGCCTGTGACCCATGCGCTGGCAGGATTTAAGGAAAGTCGACATCTCCTCTGGCAATGGGTAGCAGATGGTGGACAAGCTCTCATCCTTGGCAGCAGAGGGAAAATGACAGAACACTTGACCAAACACCTCTGTGAGGCTGCAGCAGAGCAGAGGTGGTTCAGCATCTGTGATGGTTAGGTTTTGTTGTCAACTTGATCTTTTTAATTATCTTGGGTAGGTTTCTGAGGATGTTTACAGGAAGGCAGCCTCTCAGTAGGGGGCAAGATGTAAGGAAGCTCAAAGAAGCTGGAAGTAAACATCCTTTCCTGTGTGGGCCATGCAGGAAGGAAATTCCAGAGACTCAGGAAGCCATTAAATCTGGGGAAGGGTTGTAAGACCCCACCCTAAGGCTATAGAAAGGCGAAGAAATTCTCTCCTTGGCCCCCCTGCCTGTTTCCTGTTCTGTGTGTGTGGTGTTGGTGATATGTTTCTCTCTTTGCTCGGATCTGTGAAAGAGGGCCAGCCTCTTTCACGGTTATGGAACTCCCCCTCAATCTGTAGTTTCAATAAATACTTTCCTCCCCTAAATTGTGCCTGGTTTGAAGATTCATCCCAGCGGCACGCGGCTGACTATGACAGCATCTCTCATGAGTTATCCATATGAAAGTAGCCATAGAACACATACTTGCTTCAATGAGGTCAAACAGAAGCTCTCACACACATGTCAAAAAGGGTTTATTTTGGTATGCACTCACAAGTAAAAAAAGTTTATTTTTGGGTTATATTTCAGGGAAATACAGTCCATCATAGTGTAGCAAGAAGCTTGGGCATCTGGTCACATTATGTCTGCAGTCAGGAAACAAATTAGAAGTAGTGTTGGGCTACTAAATCTAAGGCTTTACCCCCATGACTCCACCTTCTAAATGTCCTACAACCTTCCAAAATAGTACTGACAGCTGGCAACAGATGATTTAACCATGAAAGCCTATAGGGAGCATTTCCCATTTAAACCACAATAGCACACAAACATGGAAAAGTGATTTATCATTTCTGTGAACTTTGTAGTTCTGCTATCTATATTTTATTCTTACCATTTGTATTGTGCCTCTCCAAGATTTTTCTGAGAATATACTCTTAGGCAAAGAGAACTTGGATTGGAGAAAATCTTGAGTAAATTCTTACTGACTTGGGGAATGAGGGGAATTAATGTAGCTAGAGTGGAATGTGAATAATATGAATATCTCCCCACCCTTTCTATCAATCTGCAAAATATCTGGGTGGCAGATGAACTCTGGAAGTTGTCCAGTTTAATTTGGTTTCCATACAGCAAAGGGAACTGGATCTTTTGGTAGCATATGCCTTGTCAATAGGAGGACCTGTTTGAGAACTATTAAGGTTTGGATCAGTTTGGATTATCAGGAGATCCATAGGTCTCCACCTCTAGGAGGTACAGAGATGAGCTACAGGCATTATTGATGGAGAATGTGGGCCTGTGTGCATGGAATGAGACCTTATGCAGCCCCCAGTATTTCTAGATGTCTCCAGGATTTCCTTATCTATGTCCATAGCTGGTTCATACCATTAGTCATTCCAGTCTCTCTCAGGAATGTCGTCCCAAAGCTATGGAATAGTGCACCTTCCCAGTCTTATGAGAATCCTCTACAGAGGGCCAGCTTTTCTCTAGCGGCGTGACTTCCTAGTGATTCCAGTGGTCTACCAGAAAGGTGCTAGAATGCCAGTGCTCCCAGGTGAGGAGGAAGGTTGTGATGCCTCTCGTCTCTATCATGTAGGGTCTCAGAGGCTCCCGAATGTCAGTTCTGCACCTGTACCCTTCTCTCACCTGTACTTTCCCTCTGTGAAAGTCAGCGTATATAAAAAGTGGTTCAAACAATGTAGACAGGTCTTCTTCAATCTTGCTTTTCTCACAGAATTTTTTTTTTGTTGTTGTTGTTGTTTTTCGAGGTAGGGTCTCACTCTAACCCAGGCTGACCTGGAGTTCACTATGTAGACTCAGGGTGGTCTTGAACTCATGGTGATCCTCCTACCTCTGCCTCCAGAGTGCTGGAATTAAAGAGGTGTGCCACCACACCTGGCTACACCGAATCTTAATACAAAATCATATAAAATTGTATTTAAGGCTCCATAGGTTGCTGAAAGAAGCAAGCAAATGTAGCAACATAATCATTAACAGTAAGGAAGTCAAAGAAGAAGGAAATAAAAAAATTTTTATTCTGAGTATCCTCTTCCTCTTATTTCTTCTTGGTTTCCCCTTGCCTTCCTTCCTATGGCTTCCATTTTGCTCTCATTTCAGTCAAAAGGCTCAGTTCTAGGGCTTGAAATTTGTGCATGTTGGAAAGTACCTTTATTTTAATTAACATATTTATTATGAATGATTATATACATGGTATGAGCAAATCTTATGATGGTGTCCCCATTTCCCTCCTCTCTGTCTCCTACCCACTGGGGTCCCTCCTCTCTGTGCATACTGGATCTGTAGGGTAGGGGGTTATGAACTGCACCAGAGGTAGCCAAAAATAGTTCCAAGAATAGGTGTTACCTCCAGGCATTACAGACTATGGCAGTTATCTTCCCATTGCTCAGACAAAACACCTGGCCAGAAGAAGCTTAAAAAGGGTGTATTTTTCAGCTTACAGTTTTGAGGAGAAGTCCATCATGACATGGAGAACATGGCGAGAGCAGGAAGCAGGCATCACATTGTCACATCAGCAGGGAGGAAGTGGAGAGAGATAACAGCACGTGGGGCTGGGCTATGACATCTCAAGAACTGTCTGAACAACACACTTCTTCCTGCAAGGCTCAACCTCTTAAACCTTCCACAACCTTCAAGAACATCACCACCAACTGGGGATTATGTATTCAGACACGTGAGTCTATGGGGACATTTCATATTGAAACCACCTCCATGCTCATGAGACAGGAGGGTGCTCTGCTTGGAGAGGGAGTCTCACAGTTTACACTATGACCAAAGGGAGGAAAGCAGTTGAGAAAAATCACTAAATCACATCATTCTTCGGTCAAAATAAGATAAAGAGACAAGGTACAGATAGTTCAGGAGGAACCTTGAGTACCAAGTCCTCTTCCTTTCCCTGTTTATTTACTTACTTTTATCTGAGACAAGGTCTCCCTCTGTTACCTATGTTGGTCTCAAACTCTTGGACTCCAGTGATCCCTCTTGAGTAGCAGGGGTTACACAGCTTACTTACCCTCTTGCTCTTTTCCTCAAGAATAGCTGAAGAACCTACTGAGAATGCTGCCTTCCTAGTCGATTCCTGTGATAGGAAGGACTGGCTGGAATAGTCCTAGGTTTTACTATTGCCCCCCCACCCACCCACTGCCTGCTTCTCCCAAGATCTGAGTGCTTTTCCATACTTAGGGCCATCAATTCTTGTTACTTCACGGTGTAAAACTCAGTGTGGGCAGCTTGGAAGGTTTTTTCAGGTGTGGTACAAGCAGAACCTAAGCTGTCGATACCCTATCCACCCAAGGCAGTTTTCCAGAGTCTTGGAGGACCAACTAGGCTTGTTTGGTCCCTTGTCACCAATCTCATAGTAATAAATGTGTTTATGTACCAAGTGCACAGTAGCCTCGCCATAGGAAAGACAAAGAAGTTCCCAAATCAAGACCTATCAATCTTGATCCAGTATGAGAGAAATTAATCGAGAGACTTGATGCTTAAGCAAATGGTCACTGTAAGAAAGAGAATCTATTTATTCTCGAATAAAAATGATTCTGCTATATAACCTAGATGATTTATGAGAAGCAAATACAATCTAGCATGTTACTTGCTCTAGGAGTGTGTGATATTCACTCAAAGCAATACAAAGCTGTATGTTTCAGTTTTTGTTTGTTCAGGGTATTTTTTTGACAGGGTCTTATGTAGCTCAGACTGACCTCAAAATGACTATTTCACTAAGGCCGGCCTTGAACTCCCTTTCTCTCCAGAGTTCTGGGATTACATGCATGCGTACTACCAGGACTGACTCTGTATATTAATTTTTCTTTTTAAAAATAATAATCAGTGTTTGATCAGTGGATCAAACAAGGATATCTGGCAACTGAGCATAAAAAACTGTCCATTCATTTGGTTATGCGAGCACTATGTCTATAGTATTAGTTTACAAGAAAAGGGAATTGAAGAAGTTGAAATGAAAGAATGTCCCTCTTTATTGGTTCTTATTCAGGACGAGAGCACTCAGCAGCCCCAGGGAATTAATTTTTCCTTTTACATTTTCCAGGCTCTGGGTGTTCATTCTCTCTTTTCTTACCCCGTGTCCTCCAGAACGCAATGGTTTAGGCACCGACATCTGCAGTGGAAAGACATTTCTGAGAAAACAAACAGCTGTTTCTAGGCTGGGATTTCAGGACCAGTAGAAAAGGAAGTTTATTTACCGAGTCCTGTGAAGCTGGAGATGAACACACGGGTGGAAAGCATTGTCCCCAGTGCCCACATGCCTTCATCTTTCTGTTCTTGGCGGTGACAGTGACATCATTCTGTTTGCACAGGTGGCCTGGTGGCTGAATTGTGAACGAAATTGTAGCCGTGATTGACAAAATGTTTGCCCCCATAAACCAGTCACCTCCTTCACTTGAGCTCTGTGCATCCAGAGCAGAAAGCATCAAGAGGCGGGATGATTTCTGCCTTTGTTCCTCCCAGAGAGCAGCTTGGGATGAGAAGAAGTGAGACTCTCAGGTCAACCTCAGCTAGGCACCCAGAAGCTGAGGAGCACCCCAGAGTCCTGAAAGGCTCCCATGCTCTGTTATG
The DNA here is from genome assembly GCA_004024765.1 of Zapus hudsonius. Lineage (NCBI taxonomy): Eukaryota > Metazoa > Chordata > Mammalia > Rodentia > Dipodidae > Zapus > Zapus hudsonius. The sequence continues at coordinate 3,303 of PVHP010011425.1, read as the reverse complement.
TCATCTGTCACCATGACACTGCCCCATGGGTATGTCCAAGGTCCAAGCCACCTGCCCAGGCCATGGAAGCCGGGAGTTAACTGTGGGCGTGGATGTTGAAAGGGAAGCCAGGCAGGCAGAGGTTGTCACTTTCCAAAACTCCAAACCAAGATGGAGGGATTGGCACCCGAGTAGCTCTAGTGATAACTTCCTCCCAAAGACCGTTTCCCACCATTATTCAATATTCTACAAACTGTAGAATGAGCGGTGCAGGGTTCAACAAACCGAGCTTTAGGCTTTGAGATCGCCATAAACTTCTGGCTCATCTCATGCTGACACATATCTATTGGTCCTTTGAATACCATAGGATGCACTTTACATAGAATGAGTTCAAACCTTGATAATGAAACCCATCCTCAGAGAAGAGGAGAGATGAGAGACATGATCTTTAAGAGTCTGATTTTTAAAAAATATTTTATTTATTCATTTTCAAGCAGAGAGATACAGAGAGAGAGAGAGAGAGAGAGAGAGAGAGAGAGAGAGAGAGAGCACCAGGACCACCACCTTGTGGGTGTGGCTTATGTGGGACCTGGGGAATTGAACCCAGGGCCTTAGGCACTAGAGGCAAGTGCCTTAACCGCTGAGCCATCTCTCCAGGCTAAGAGTCTGATTTCTATAACTGAGAAAAATGACAGAGCACAAACCTAAATCTGAGTTCCATTTCTAAAAATTAAATAGAATTTAATACTCGCAAATGGAACCTGACTATGAGGCTGATTAGGGCCGGAGCAACTAGACAGCATGGCTGGTTGCAGTCCCCTGGATCCCAAGGGTTAAGGGCCTGCTGGGTGAAAAAAAAAACAGCCAAGGAAGAGAGCTGCCCAGATCACAGAGGAGCAGCTTTCCCCAACCTGGAGTGCCCATTCTTCCTCTCTCTCTTTTTCTGAATGCAAATGAATGAATGAATGAATTGAACATTTCAAAAAAATGATTGAGGAAGTGAATAGTGGGGGTGGTTTCCTTCCCTGGACTGATAAGCACCGAGTAAGGTGCTACCTTGAGAGACTACGTGGGACTCTCTGGAGGTTCAGAGAATAGGTTTAGGATGATTGAGATCTCTGTGTTCAGGATCAGGGAGATAACTGAGTCAGTAAAATGATCCTCACAAACATGAGGATCTGAGTGTGGATCCCCAGGACCCACGTAAAAACACCGGGCATGATGGTACATGCTTGTAATCCCAGCTCTCGGGCTCACTAGCCAGTCTGTCTAGCTGGTCAATAAGAGACATTGTCTCAAAGGAGGTAGAAGGTTGTTCTTAAGAATATACCTGAAGCTGGTCTCTGTTGTCCAGACTCACATGCACACATGTGTACATAAATGCACACCTATGCGTGTGTGCTCACACACACACACGTCTCTGTGTTTATAGAGATCTTTGGAACACAAAATAGCTATTCATCCTAAATTATGCAAGAATTTAACTTGCTTTAAAGATTGAGTGATCATATACAGAAACAGACAGACTCTTTGAAGAAGAGTGTTTTGTAGTCAAAACTATGACTTGTCTTGAGTCAGGGGAGTTCCTTCTGAGGGGTCTGAGCATGTGTGAACCTTCTCTTTGGCACAAGAAGAGAGGGGAGGTCCAGCATCGTATGGTTCACTGGACTAGACCTCTAAAGATGCTTCCAACCCTGTCTTGGTGGTTGGCTGTTTGCTAAGTTGCCCACAGCTCCCTTGTGGACCTTCTAACCTAGAGACTCTTGCTTGGGTTTTCTCAGAGTTCTGAAGCCCCACATTGCTGAGATCTGGACGCACAAACAAGAAACTGAGATATCCCAAAGGTAAAGGGATGGGGTGTGGATTTGAAATGGGGATTGGTGTGCTTTATTCAGAATTAAATTCACAAGGCGCCTCTGAGTCATTCTCGAATGAGCTGTGGACACACATGAGAAGCCACAGGCCCCATCGTCTTTCTGCAATGAAGCTGGGCTGAACTAATGAAAACCAAATTTGACTTAAACAAAAGAAAGAGGCGAAGAAAGGAGGGAGGGACTAAGGAAGGAAGGGAAGAAATAAATTCTTCTCAGGCACTTTTATTTTTGTTATTTTATCCTTGAGTGAATTTTTACAGCTGAATTGGAAAGTCTATCAAATAGGCATAAAAGCGTCTTTGCCAATCCTGATGGGTCGATGTGCCCTGTTTAGAATGGCTCTGCTTTACTGACTAGAAGTTACTGAACTTCTCCCATAGTAAGCTCTTTCTGATATTCTCAGATGGACACACTCAAGCTCACTTTAAAAAGCTGTTTAGTGCTCGTTTATTTTAGAAAGGTCTCATAAAGCTCAGCAGACTTCAGAGTTACTAAGTGGCTGAGGTTGGCTTTGAACTCCTCATGTTCCTCCGTCCACCTCTCATGTGCTAGGATGATAGGTGTGTGCCGCCTCATCCAGCTCAGACACACTTAAAAAAATTATTTTGTTTCTTTATTTGAGAGAGACAAAGAGACAGAGAATGGGTGTGGCAGGGCCTCCAGCAACCAAACTCCAGACACATTTGTCCTACCCACTCTGGCTCTTACAGTATTTTCACACACACACACACACACACACACACACACACACACACACACACACACAGCCATGGAAGTCCTGTTGGCAGTCTGTTTTAATGTTGAGTTTTTTGTAGTCCATAGATTTCTGCTTGCATAGACTTTGATTATTGTAACTGTCTGTCACCATCATCCTGGGGCTGGTTGTCAGGCCAGCAGTAAGATCAGTATTCATGATGCCACTTCCTCTGCAATTTTTCCTGGGCCCTGACAGATGTGGTAGAGGTAGAAAGTCTCATGGTGGGCAGTTGGCTATCTTCTTCTCTTATCAATGCATCAAGGCTCTCTCCTTCATTGTCTCTGCCATCTATAAAACAGATCCTCCAACCAAGCGTGAGTGCAATTCGGGTTAAAGGGGGTATGCAAAGTTGCTTAGGAGATTTTTGGTGTGTCAGCCCACTCTTTCCTGATCACGGGATTCTGACTGGGTTTCCAGTACCAGATATGAGTTCCCTCTCACTGAGTGAGCCTCATGTCCAATCAGAGAACAGTTAGTTACTTGCAGAGGCTGCGTGCCACTATTGCACAAGTGTGTACATCTTGTCCAGCTGATTGATTTCATACTCTTCAGGGTCCCCTGCTTATCCATGCCTTTAGTGACCACTGTCCTCCAGCTGCTCCAGAAGGGCTCTGCAGCCCTACGCAGGGCTAGCTGGAGGGAGTGAGTTTCCCTTTAGCTTCCAGCATGGCATTCCAATGTCCTGTGACCACC